>JAAAKG020170209.1:0-27587 GCA_010014905.2 Druon quercuslanigerum | reverse complement strand
CCTCCCATTGCTCTGCCCTTTTTATTCTTCCTCTTTGCATTTTGAACTTGCCATTTGTAACCTCTTGGTAATCTTCCACTTACTCTTCCCCATCTCTTTTCATCTAGCCAGATCTCCATCATTATTACAACATCCCATTGTGTCAAATTTCTCATAAATTCCCTATCCTTTTTCTCCAATGTTGCTATATTCTAGTAACATATCCTCCATTCTTCCCTAAATTCGTTTTTGTCCCTTTTAGCTAAGAGCTTATTTTCCTACCTCCCGTTCCTTCCTCTCCTAGTTGCCCTGCCCTTCATTTCTTACTAACTCTTCCCTTTCTTTATCCTAATCCCACCATAGTCCGTCTATCTGTACCCTCCCATATTTTTAACCCATGTTCTTCTTACCTCTTCCGCTATTTGCCTTAACTTATATTGCATTCTCCTTTCTACCCATGTCAAATCATCCTTTATTCTTTTCGAGCTTCCATATAACCCCCCAAGATCCAAGATCCCGGTTCGAGCTTTCTATCTTTGTGATCCTACCTTGCATCTCCTCTATCTTTTTATTGTTATCCTCCTGCTTTTCTAGTTTTTGCTATAAGGACTGCATCCTCTTATCTAACTTTTCTTTAACCTCTCCTATCATGAATTCGCGAATTTCTTTCATTCTTTCCTCTTTCCTCTGTTCTTCGGTTGCATCTCCGTTTCCTTCAGCCCCCTTACTATTCTCACCATTCTCTGCCAAACTCTGCTTTTCCAGCGATGATCTAAACATTTTTGGATATTTTAAATTAGAACCCAAATCGTCCTTGCCTTCACTGCTTCCCCTCTCCCCTCTCTTCCTTTTGATAAGAGCCTCAATGGATCCTACGCTTTTTGCTCTCCTTTTCTAGAGTTTTCTTGTACTTCCCCCTTGCCTTCCTTTCTTTGATCTCCTCTTTCTGTGTACTAAACACTTCCTGCTCTAAATCCGATTTTCCTCGATGTTACACTTTTTGCGCGATGTTACACTTTTTGCTATCCGTGAATCCAATTTCAAACGTTCCCGCCTTCTATCCTTCCCTGCCTCTATCTATCGTCGCGTTCTGGTCCCGATCAACCCAGTCCTCCCACCCTGTCACAAGTCTCAAACTAACCTAACCTTAATTTTCACACAAATCCGTCTTAATCCTCAAAAAAATAATTATCCCCTTTCCAATTTCACAATCCCTCAGACAATCTCTTACATCCAAACCCTTCTATCCACTTCTACAATTCACTCACCTCAAATTTCACCACAACTATCGGAAAAACTCAGCATCCATAATTCCCGCTACCTTACATATAATTTTCTTTGTACTTAAGAAATTAATATTCACTGAATATTTTTAATTTATCTGAAGTATGTCAATTTCTCCTTACAACACTACTACAATTTATCGTCATCTTAGACAAAAAACACCAACACCATATTAAGAACATCGATTAGAATTAAGTATAATATTCACTTACTTGAATAATAATTAATTAATTAATTAAATTTTGTTAAAATTGAAATTGTTAATTTTAGGTTTCAAATATCTAATTCTTTTATTTTTCTCTGGGACATAATGGAATACTGGTATAACTTTGGATATAACAGTTTCATTATATAGTTTAAAGTGATTAAATGGATTAGAATAAGTACCCCGCTCATCATGGTGTACTTATTTATGGACTGCTCCCTCTTTTAGGGGTGAATTTCTTCTTGCTATTGATAATTATCTTATGGACATTAAACTTTAAAATGATCCATTTTTAAATGATCAATTCTTTACTCTATAAAGATCAGCTTTTGTAATTTTTAACTAACAGAAACTATATTTATGGCCCAAAATGAACTCTTGAAAATCATCATTTGCGGCCTGTTTAGTCAAAAATGATCATTTTTGTAATTTAAAAAATAGCATTTCTAACTAGTTTGTACTAAACACATCTTTTGAGGCTCATTCTTATATCCTAAATAATGAATGTCCCAAAATTCATTATTTTAGTACAATAATTGACATGTGTAATACAAAAATGAAGAAAAATAGAGGTTTTTCTATGTTAAGATACATAAAAAATTGATTGAAATACGTTATTTTGGACCATCATAATGTCTATGACCCTCTTTAGTTATTTATGTACAGTTTTTTCGTATGCCTTTTTGTGCAGTATCAAGAGAGCTTCCATTTCAAGCTTTTATTTGATTCGATTTGATTTTTGGGTATGTATGTACTCTTATGTCTGGCTCAAATCTTGTATTGTAATTTGTACACACTTCCACATATCTAATCGATTTGCATTAGTGAGTCGCATATGATTTAATCGATACTTAAGGCAAATAATAAGTAAATCTGTTTTTGGGATCGATCCATTAGCATAACTACAAATTGAAAAATGTTTTATAAAAACAGAAAACTGGCTCGTTTTCTTCTTCGAAACATTCTCTATAATTTTACTCGGCGAATTTTTTTACAAATAACTTTTTATACAACAAATTCCAAACAAATTTTTTTTATCAAAATGCACCGAGTATAATTTAAGCGTTCTCTAAAACGGTGCATTATTCGCCACTTGTTAGAAGAGTCATATATTATGCGAAAATAAGTATAAAGTTATCTTTACAGCAAGTGGCGTATAATGCATTGTTGTAGAGCACGTTTCAATTGCAGAGAATGTTTCACAAAATAAAATAAGCCTTTGCAAAAAAATTGATACAGTTTCATTCCAATTTAGTAAATTTAATTGCATCACGCCCAACATAGCGCTTTGATATAAAAGTATAAATAAAACTGTATTCAACCTTACTGAAGTCGGTTTCGAAATACTCGACTTAATTTAAACCGGAGTCAGTTCGTAAAATTCGACTCATGACTCATCATCGCAGAGTCGATTTAGATTTCTTCGACTTAATTCAACTCATGCACAACATTGTGTTGCATAGATGTGTATCTCCGAGAGCAATCCCTGAAATTTCCGTACTTTTAGAAAACTCCAGCAATGAGGGCATTTTATGAGTTAGGCTGCTCGAAATTGCGAAAAATTTACAAAAGACTGCATAGCAAAAAATAAAACATAATTTTAAAAAATTTTTTTAAAAACAAGCTTTTATTAAAATATACGAAAAAGAAAAATATAATTCCTTCTGAAAAGGGGCTTGCGATAATAAAGCCCAATATGTCGAAGACATTATTTCTAAGAGTTGGATGTTTTTAATAGTCTGCTCAGGGATGTCCCCTTATATCATTAGGCACGGGAGCATTTTTGTAATGGAATCAAGCGATCTGATAAGAGGAGTATGCTTAATTTGACATAATGGACAAAGCCTGGTTTATTACACCACGATCCTCGAGCCGGGTTACAGCCTAGTGCATGATGGGACGACCTACAGCTTAAGATGGGACCCGAACCACCAGAACCTCGGTAGAAGTACAGAGAAAATTTTCCAGAGGTACCGTCTCAGAGATCGACAGGATTGGCATAGGTGCTGATTACACTGATTTTGTTGGCCGAGTTGAGAGAACTCTTCAGAATCAATCTGAGTCGTGTATTGATGGCAGTCGCGAGGCTTTTTTCAACTATAGTATGCTAAATACCATTAGATTCAAGAATACTCAGATATTTACCTAACTCGCCCTCAGCCATTGCCTTTATGTAATTTTTTAACTTGTTCTCTAGTTCTGCGGTCCCTAATCCCGCTCTGGTTAAATGCACTGTTCCGAAATTATCAAATCTAATCTAGTTTCTGGTCTAAACTAACGTATAGGTTCAGGTCATCCAAGTATAGAATCTGCGTCACTTGATGACTATCCGCATTAACATGTTTTCTGAACCCATTGAGACATGCTATTTAGTCTTTTACTCAATGGGTTCAACGCTAAACAGAACCATAGTGCACTAAAAGGGTCTCCTTTGAAATGTATCCGTCGTAATGCGTATTGATCTAGTTATTCTTAGTTGTCCACGATCAAAATACTTGATTTTTGTACCCCAAAGCATCATCGCACGACGTAGGAAGTCAAGTGGGCAAGTGGGAAGTGGGCAGATTTGATAAATTCTTAAGACTTCAAGAAAATAGTCATACAGTACGGAAGCAAATGCTTGATTGTAGTTAACACATGCCATGTGTAAGTTCCTCTGTTGCTTACGAACTTCACTCATGGTAACAGCCATGGATAAGAAGTATTTTGAGGATTCAGAAGGATTCCAAAAGCATTTTGAGCATCAGGTTATTTAGGCAGAATATACGTACTACCTTAGCGCATAAAGCTAGGTATCAGATCTGGGTGTTCGATGATCTACTGAAAACACCTTGTCAACACAGGATGCGCACTCGGCAGCTACTTGTACCAGAAGTTGTGCAGGATGTGGAGGTTTGCAGTTTCTTGTCCTTTTCAAAACCGTTGAAATATCTGAAGCTGTGATGTTAGTCAACGCCATTTCAGGGTTATCGCTTGCTCTGTCTTTCTCTGCGGCTTACAAACATGCGGACACGCGTCATCTTGTGGATATAAGAGAAACGAGAAAATATCTGCTGAGCCCCGTTGATGAGCCTCAGTGTGGAGGATGTGGTGATACCGGATCATCATTAGATTGTGCTAAAGCATCAATTATCGCTGCTTCATCTTCTAATGCGGCTCCTAATGTATGTTAATATCCTAACATACAAAAGGTTTCAGTGGGAAGACTTATAGGTGAGATGAACCTGGAGTTGGGGACCATGAACTGGCTTCACGAGTATATTCCTCGTTATTCGGAAACCATCGTTTCGATCACTGGCTTACTGTATACTAAACGTCTCTACAAATGGACAGGCGAGGCAACGACAACGCTGGAGGCCGTGAAGGTAGCATTCACTCGCCACGGACCATTGAGCCGACCAGACCCCTTACTACCTTTATTCTGCAGAAGGACGCCAGCTCCCGTGGAATGGGCCCCGTTTTATTGTAGCAAGAACCAACGGGATGCCGTTGGAGTGTGCAACAGAAACAATTGTCGAGAATATAAAGTTCCAGTATATGCGGCACTTCTCATTCTTGAAAATTGAATATATTTCTCTAAGAACGTTTAGCGGGGCGATATTAAGGTTAATGCCGTAAGAGTGACAGAAATGGTAATAAAGCACTCTTAGTGCCGCATTGTGCTTCGGATGTAGGTCGTTCCGCACGAGTTGGATAACTAGATAGTATGTGTCCTAGATGCTCGGGATGTGCATGGCACGCCCTACAGCTATCATCGGGAATGTCTTGGCTCAAAATGTGACGACGGTATGTTAAGGTGGAAGTGACATCATCTTGACATGCCATAATGAAACCCTCCGTGCTCGACTTCAATCCGCATTATTGAAGGGAAGCAAAAGTTAGCTCACACGACATTGACTGATCCTCCACATTTCTGTGGAAGATGCTGTGCATCCTTTTATCAAGGAGCTGTTCCCAGAAGTGCAACTTTTGGGCTGTGTTAACTAAAGAGGGTTAATCAATTACCTGATTTATATTTATATTATTTTAAGAGAAAAAGGGACTTCTTTTGGAGAAAGAATAAGATTCTCTTTATAAAACATATGTTTATTTAAATAAACCAGAGCTACACTTATCTATTAAATTTGTTTTTCTAATCCCTATTCGGAATCAAAGTAAAAATATGGTTCAATCAATGAACATCGAAACTATCGCGGATTTCGCATTTAAGGAAACGTATAAGATAATTTAAAACATATAATTGTCGATCTTCGACCTACTTTCTATCGAGCTCTTTATTCTATTCTTTAGAGATATAAAAATAATCCTAAATACAGTAAGATAGGATTATCTTTATTCTTTATAATATTGAAATTTGTCAAATATGGCACCAAAGTTCATTGACACTTTCCGTCTTGAGGTAAAAATCAGTTTAGGTAACTCGCCTGTCTTTTTTCGCAAGTGGGTCAGTAGACCAAAATCATGAAGCCTTTTATAAGGTAAGAAACAATTTTATTAACACGTGCCTAAAAAGAGTTTTTCTTATGAATACATAACCACTAATTATGTACCCTTTTTTCTTTATATGGCCTGTCGCTCAGGCTCTGATCCCTAGGTGCGAGAAAGAGGTTACCTGGATCGCTCGGTTGTGCAACGACGGTCGACAGCCACTCGGTCTAACGGTTGGTCGCTTTTGTTACGCTGCCACAGCTGGAGGGCGGAAGTAAGGGGCGAGTGTTTACGAGCCGTTTTGGAAATACAAAATTTTAGAAGACTCTCAGGTCTTATTTAACATATAGAAAATATTGTCTCTCTTTCTAGCCTTCACTGGGCAGAAGTGCTCTCAACAGGGTATAGATTTTTAACTCTAAGTCTCTTGTACACAGCCTGTGGCAAGTAAGGGAAAGATCGTAAATATTTAACCTCCGATTCTGCTGACCAAATTGCAGGGGGTTACTCCTCTAGTTGCTCGAGAAAGCCTGCCTGATAATAATAATCGGAGGAAGTTCATAAGATTGTACAAGTCTGACTCGCAGAGATCGATTTTAAAGTTAAGCATCTTTTATAGAAAGCTTCAGAGGATACTATCCAACTGGGCTCTCCTGGAGAGAACTGAGTTGAGTAGAATTCCAAAATGCCAGGTTATTAACCAGCAATTTATGATTCTTTCCTTTTACAGTAGAATTATCGAACAAGGGCCCGAGGTTTTAATCTGTGGGCTTTTCCTACCAATTCCCCTCTGCGATCTGAGCTTTTCAGCTACAAGATCCAGACAGCCGTTTTTCGGCTGTGTTGCTCTTTATATAGTTTCACTCCAGTTCTCCCTTCTCGATCTTTCGTAACGTCGTCGTAGAGGGAGTTACTGGGGTCTGCGGTAGAGTTTCTCCTGTGGGATGCTGGTTTTTAGAAGGGTCACACAGGAGATACTACTTTTCCTACTTTTAGGCACCCCTTGCACCTCGAGGGTTACAACTGCCCCCCAAAATTGAGGCGGGGCAATAGAATTAATGTCGTATACAAGAGAACAAACACAGAAAAAGATTTTTAAAGGGCGCAGAGAAAAATGATAGGAGATCCTGTAACATGGTACCACGATGATAACTATTGAATAATAATATTAATCAATTTTTCAGGAAATAGGATATCGTTATTCTTCTATTTTGACGTCCTTAAGTCTTTTTAACGATGCGGTTTGCGTCCATGATGAATTGTCGGTTTCCCATCTTTTGGGTTTACCCCCCGTGGTGAGACTGAAGCCTAGGAATTTCGTTTCTCTTTTAAAGACGTGAGACTTTGTGAGATTTAGATTTAGATTATTTTGTTCTAATCTCCTCAGAATCTCATTTATGAACTCTTAATGCATCTGATTATTTTCGGACGTGATTAGAGTGTCGTCGACGAATGAGATAATTTTATCTACTTGAAATTCATAACTTCTGCCGCGGTATAGAAAGGCCGTGTACGTTCTTGACTACGAATGCAGAGGCACTTGCCAAAAACTGCTGGTCATGTCGAGGTTTGAAATGACGTTCATTCCCTTGCATTTCTGAAAGAGAACTTCCGCTGGTTCTGGACATTCCCAATGTTCGATTAATATATTATTGAATCGTCGCGCATCCAGGCTGAGTTTAATCGTTCTATCCTTTTTTACCACGGGCACTAACGGGTTGATGTATTGGATTTTATAAGAATTTTCTATAAAAAGACAAAGTTTTCGGAAAAATGTCCCTTGCCCTTTAGTTATTGTTCAACTGTTTACCGTTTGTCGCAGATGTTCTTGCTGGCCAGCTGTTAAATTAGTGATATGTGTCTAACCATCTTAGAGCTCACCATCACCACCGTTCTGCATGCTGTGGGGCCAGCGGTGGTTCTAGGGGCACCTCGACGATCCTCGGGAAGCGATGAGCGTATCAAAATACTCTCAATGATAAATTATGGGTATTGGTGTTCCTCTTAGTTCCGTTCCGCTTCCTTCTCAGCCTGTCTGTCATGGGAAACCCTATCATTAACTAAATTTTCAGGAATTTGATCACAGTATGGGCCGTAATCCTGTGACTCGAATTTTTTTTAACATGGTGACGTATTTAGTTAATATAATTCAAGGGTCTCCAAAGGTAGATTTTGTATCTACGAGGTATCACGGGCACAGAACTCTAAAAAATAATCCCTATAATTGACCTGGATCAAACTTGACATGTTCCCTGTAATTTTCTAAGAAGAAAGCATGCTGCGTATAATATTTGTTGGCCCCGAAAGGGGCCGGTGGTTTAAGTATATCAGATTTTTAAGGGTGTACTTCCTTTTTGCATGTGGTTCCTGTGATGCTAGAGGCCACACATACACACACACATACATCTGGACATTTGCGTTCGAAATTTGCGTAGAAGATAAACAATGCTAAGTCCATACTTTCACTCTCCCTTTCTATTTATCCCTATCCATTCATCCATATTACACTTACAGGAAGGCCCCCTTTTTTAAATTTAAAACTTTGCAAGTGATTGTTAAGGTTAGGGACTTCACAATGACTCGACGTTATCAACATTTTAACTTTATTCGATTTTATATTAAAATTTAAACTACGAAATACATTCTTTATCGAATCAAATTGAAACTGTTTTAAAGGATTCGAATCACCTTCTATCACTATCTCCTACGGCCAAAAATGATACAGTATGGTATGCTTATTTTCGATTTTTTTCGGTCTCACAAGAGCATGGTACGTAGTCGAAGCGCGTCGACATCGACAGGGGAGCAATAATAGTACAAGGGAAAGGAAGAAATATCCTACTTAGCAAAAGGGAGACTGTTTATCGGGCGTGTACATTTTCATGTAACGGACGTAAAGTTTCATGTTGCGAGCATAAAATTTAATGGCAGCCCGGCGGCGGAGTGAACATGTGTGAACGTCGCTGGGACGGAAACGGCCATATCACGCCTGCTTTACGTGCATGCAATGGTGCCCTTTCAACAGGGGCGAACAAAAAAATGTTTGCAAAATTCATAGAATTTTCATAATATCCCCTGCATAATTAAAACGTTTAGAAAATGCTAAATTTTAAAATGTCTGTGGAGACTTTTTAAAAATTAGAATTTTCTAAACTTGCATTATTATTCCATATTATTACAGACTAATTAACAAAGAAATTTCGAATGATCTTTCTTTTTTGTTTTGAAGCCAGCCTGTGAGCTGAGACTAAACCTCGTTACTTTGAATTATTGGTAGGTAACTAGTTTAATAAAAAAGTAAGCAAAGTGATGAAAGCGATTTAGAAGCGAGGATATTTTATTGAAGTTTCGCGCCTTATTCTAATCGGCTGTGTTTCTGTTCATTAGAGGTTAAGGAAATATTTGAGGACAGCAACAATGGCGTGATAATGGCGGCGTCTCTGACCTGATCATACTTTTCTGAATTCTCGTCCGGACTCTGCGCTTGCGGAGATAACCATGTGCGCGAAATCGATTCGGCGGCTGGCGCGCGTGTGCTCCGCATCGCAGATGGGCATTTGCGAGTTTATATGCTCGCGAAATATAATTTAGGGTACAGCAGTTTCATTTCAGAAAAAAGCCGATACGAAGTGCTGTGGATGTATTCATTTGTGCTTATTTTATGGCAGATTTCTTCCTCAAATAAATACAATTGGCTTTCCGATAGAGGGAGGTTGTTTACTAACAAAAGTAAAAATTAACATTGAAGTTAATTTTAGTTTATACTATACAGAAATCGATCTGACATTTTTATCCCGCCCTATAACACAGATCTTCGTTTCAAATATATGTTAACAAAAAATATTTCTTTTTCAGTTGCCATTGCCAGTATGGATCCGGGTCGTGATTCCATAATATATAGAATGACTTCAAATCGTATGAAGAAGGAGAATTAAGAGAAAGTAAAAACAGCTGATAAAAGTATTTTTTTATGTTAATGATATATGTATTTGTGAATATCAACTTTATTTCACTTTTCACTTAGGCAGTGACAAATAAAGTTACTATTACGATTTTTCGTTCACGAGCATGAGTTTATAAGACGAAATAAATTATGAAGCTTGTAATATTTGTTTAAATGTGCATAAAGTAAACAGACTTAATTGTTAAATAAAGTGTTTCTAATTCTAATCAGAAAGATTAGTTTCCACTTTAAACCACCTTAACATTAGCAACAGTACACTTCATCAAGTATCTTCTTTTTACTTACCAATATTACAGTGTGCTTCTGCTTTCAATTATAGTAAGAACCATTTTTTTGGGTCTTCTTCGGAACTCTGCGTTAGGTCGGTTCCACTGAACCTTCGGATTCTCCCTCCCACCTAAGGTTCAAAGATTTTCGTAATCAAGCAAGAATTCGCCTACTAATAAAATTACAGAAAGTTTCTAATTCTCAGTATTATCAAAGTTATTTATTCATATAAATGAGAAAGTGCGTTGCTTATTACAAAGTTAGTTTATAATAATCAAATAAATTTTTGATATTCTATAAGCTCATCACGAGAATATTCTTAATTCAATATTTTATTAAACTTCACGCAAATAAGTATAATGGAACAAATTAACTCTATATTTATATGCTTGGAGTAAATATATTTTTTATTCAATCAGTTGTTCTGATTCTATTATTTTCTTGATTCAAGAAAATCGGTTCCTTATCAGAAGAAGATACTGACTTCTTTCAAGTAAAATCAACCAAGTAATTCAATCTACTTGATTTGCTGCAAATCTTTTTTGCGTGTACAGTAACGAGCGCAAAGCGCGAGAGCGCTCCCGTACGTGTACAAATGTGGTGAGACGCGCCGCGTCCCCAGCACAAAATGAGAATGCGCTCGCGCTGTATCCATATTTTAAAAATTTATTCTCAGTTCTTATTAACGCTAAGATTTTTGTATAATCCTCTTTGCACTTTTGAAATATTTTTATTTTCGACTCACTCTATAAACATTTGAACTATAAACATTTTATTAAATTTCAATGGGTTTTGAAGTTTCTTTGACTCCTATAAATTTCATTTCATGCACAATGGGCATTAAAATTCAAACACAATAACGTCGAGTTCCGCATGTTTTAGCTTCCACACTAATAATCCATTCAGTTTTAAAGAATGATCTAATTCTCCTTCTGTTCCCTTTTATTTTTTTACCAGTGACCATTTATTTTATACCATTTGTTTTCATAAATGAATTTTCAGATACAAGTGAAACAAAAAAAACAGTTTAATATTGTACCTACAGTGTCTTTATTGCAAATAAAAATAATTTTGGAAAATCAAAGCCATAGAAAAATGTACTTCGGTGCTCCCCCCCCCCCCTCTCTGTATATATATATGAAAAATTCAGGTTCAAATGTCTTTGATTTTTAGATTAAGAAACGTAGAGGAAAGATTGCAAAATTTTAAATGAATGGTAAAATGTTTCCGATTTTCATTTTCTTCTTAGTTTATACGATATGAAACGTAAAAATGGAAATACTCTTGAGATCATTTTTGAACTTTAGTTAATAAATAGCATTGATTGAGATAATATTGTTATAATTATGTTTACCAAGACCTTTGACTGTGGCTAATCCACTGTTTAAATTAGTGAAATCCCCTAATCGAGACAGTGAAATCCCTTAATCAATTTAGTGAAATCCCTTAAACGAATTAGTGCAATCCACTATTTGAATTAGTGGCATCGACTTTTCGAATCAGTGAAATCTTCTAATTGAATCAGTGGAAACGTAAACCCACTAATTAAAATAGTGAATTTCACTATTTCATGGTGACCCACTTTTCTTAAATTGAAACAGTGAAAGTTCACTATGAAATTTCTTCCTAGTTCTTACTTTTGTATTACCAATGATATTCCCTTACGAAAGGACCCCCAAGTGCCCTACGCCCTAAAGAATCCTTTTTCAAAAGTATACCTACAACAAAGTATTTCAAGCAACATTTTTATCTCTGAATGAAGACGATCGATCGAATAGTGCTTAGTTCCAACTTTGCATCGCACAAAAAAATTTTTAATTTAAACAAGATCAGAGGAAGTGTATAGATAAATTTTTCGCTATGCAGATTAAGTTTTTGAGAGTTCAGGCCGACAATAAACCAAGCATGTACTATCCTGCTGGGATTTTTAATGTCTCAGGTAAGATTTAAATTTCGGGATATAAAGGCCAATTTTTTCACGAAAAAATTGTTTAAAAATATAAAAAGTTTAAAAAATTCTTTTCAGGTAATAAAAACAATATCTGCTTTTGATTTAAATACTTTTTAAAAAGGCAGTTCATTTTTTAACAGCGATTAAAAAATATTGTAAAATCGTTCCAATCTTTAATAAGTAAAACGACGACTACTTTTTTCTGCTATTTTTTGTTTTCAAGCGGCGTTTTATTGATTAAAAATGAGAGTTTATTCAAGTATTACGTGAAGATCGGCCCCCTCAAAACGGTTTTTCACTATTTCACTGTTTGGGGTTTTATTTTTGAATGCATTCAATATTTTTACTACTCAGCAATTCATTAAGTAGCCTTTTTTTTTTAAAATTTGGGCATTACTCAAAATGTTCTATAAAGTGGGTAAAGTTATTGAAAAGTAATTAAATTTAATTGAATCCATTTATAACAAATTTTTTGAATTTCATTCCTTTTTATTCATTATTCAAATCTAATTAAAGTTTACTCAAGATTATTCATACGAAGATGATTGAAATATGAATAATTATTGAGCTATCCGATATTTTTGGCAAATATTTAACAACATTAGGAATTAAATTATTTTCAATACATTTCAAGAATCCATTTTCAGCAGGGACAGTCCAATATATCTGATTGTAAAATATACTTGCTTCTAAAATATTTTAAACAATAAATATAAAGTTTTACACTCTAAATACTATTAAATTTCCAACAAACAAAAATATAGAGTTGAAAATTTGTAAAGAGAAATGAAAAATACGAAGAAACAAATAAACGGTCAATTAACAAATAAAAAAAGTAAATTGGACGTCTTATCTGTACTACGGAATTATTTTTGTTATTATTATTATTATCAATTGAGATTATTATTCTAAAGGTGTCATGTATTATTTTAAAAAGACTAAACTTCAAGTGCCCGTAATTATACTAATTTACCTATAATATACTTAGGATCAACTAAATATTTATGAAAGTATTAATATGATGCGCACGTGCTTGTTTAACTGTTTTAAACTTTAAAACCGAGATTTCTTGGTGTTCAATCGAAATCATAGCTTCTCTTGTATTTCACGGTGAGACGATAATTTTTCATTCCTGGACTGTTTTGTTGGGTTTCGCCAATTTCGCGCTAAAAAGCGATCATCTAACCGAATATATTTTAAGATACCGATCCTTAAAAAAACGAGCGATTAAATAAATGGCGATAATTAAATAATTATTGTACAAAGTGTTTCACGACGACACGATAATTTCTCGTTCCTTGACTTGTATTTGGTATGTTATTTTATATTATTATATTATATAATTTTATATTATTAGTTTCTATTATATTTGTTAGTAGTAAGTTTATTTAAGATTATATTTTATTTTATATGTTAATTAAGGAAGAACAATATTGATCTATTGCATCAATTTCACCAAATAATATGTATTAAAACTAAAAAGAATATTTATTGTTACATTATTTTGTATGCATTCCTAGATTAACACTATACGATGCCTAGATGCGCACTAGACGTTTCCTAGATGCCCACTAGATGCTTCCTAAATGCCCACTAGACGCTTTCTAGATTCAGACTATACGATCCCTTGATGAGCACTAGACGTTTCCTAGATGCCCACTTGACGTTCCCTAGACGCGTACTACATAGACGTATAGATATTGATAGGGTCGGCTTGAGAAGAATTTACCGCTTTACTGCTTACCCTATAAAAAAGGGACCGAGGATGACGACCCTTTTGAGTCTAGGAATCGTCTAGTTATCATCTAGCAAGGGGTCAATTCTAGATGATGTGTTCCTAGACGATATCATCTAGAAATCGTCTAGATTTTCGGTAGATCAATGTTAGAGCAGACTTGTGACTGGATGGAATCCTGCGGTTCTGCATTTTTGCCTTGTATCTCACTTCTTTCAACAAGAGACGACGGTGAAAGTGAGCAACAACATCTGGCATAATGTCCTAAATCCGTTTTTTTAGCTTCCCAGCACATTGTGAATAGTATATTGATGATAGAATCGGCATATGTATGGATGCGACAAAAGTTTTCCATTTATTTTTGCGTTTTCCGAAGCTATCAATACCTATTGTTGATGGCACGGGAATACAGTTTCAATTTAAGGATATGTTTGACATCAACTTTTCACACAATATAAACTAAACGACTGATATGCAGGCTCCCGTATTTAATTAATACTGAGTTCTTTCATTTTCAAATAGAATTTAAAAAAGAAAACACTTCACTGGTTTGATTACTTGTTGCAAGCATTAGAAGAATTTACGCCACATATTAAACTTCAGGACCAGACAAGCTTTCGGCCATTTTGAATCTCCAGCTTCATTTTTCGAAACTCTAAACTTTAACGTCGTAGCTATACCTTCTGGGAGGCATGGAAACGAGCTGTTTATAATAATTTCAAAATTTTTTTTATGAGGAGTAATTAATCTAATACGAAATTAATCCAGCATAACAAAAAACCAAGGTTACAAAATGATTCAGGTAAACATAATGGGGGATAATCTCGGAATGCAAAGAAATGAAGATTGGAAGGAGTTACACATAAGAAATTATTGATTTTTCATTAAATCCATGCCAAACTTCATTTTCTTGCATGCCGAGAGAATCCCCAGCATTTTTACTTGAATTACTTTTTGTTTTTTCTGCGATTGTATTTTTTTTTATTGGCAGGATGGAAGTACCTGTTTGCACTAAATAGATGGGAAAACACTGACTCCAAAATGCGTCGTATAGATCTAGGTATCTTATTAATTGACGAGGAAAGCTGTCGACGAAAATGTTTAATTGAACAGGAGAACTGAAAATTAAAAAATGTGTTTTTGAATAATAATTACTTTATATCAACGTTTACTGCACTCGCAATGCGTAAATTAAACTTTAGCAAAAAAAATCTCTTTCATATCCCAGGTTTTTATGCATCTTCGTAGTCTGAATTTTCTACAGATCATTATGACGCTCGCGCTTTGCGCATGATTTTCGACAGATATTTTTGAATGTATATTTATTTTCTGAGATAACCTCAGAATATTAAAAGGTACAATCTTTCCTTTGGACTTCCTCTACTATACGCATATTCATTTCGACAAAAAATTTAAAATGACGTCTTTTATCGAAAAATGGGTTGAAGAAATTTTGTAGGAATGTTTAAAAGCTGAAATTTCTTCAAAAAAATTTCCCTTTATTTCTTGTAATTTGGCTAAATCGCAGGCTTTGGATCCACTTTGTCGGCTTGCGGGTTCGATTCCCACCTCGCACGCTGGAAAGAGCCTCAGTGGCCCATGCGGTGAACACTAGCCTAGCAAGGGAGTTGTTCATCCTCGGAGAGTCGTGGGACCGGTACCTCTAGAGAAAAGGTGTTCTCTAAGTACTTAAGGCTGTTGCTCTTGGTGGTTCGGAACCCACCTAACTGTAGGTCCCTCTCCCACCATCAAGTAAGTGTGTGGGAGGTGTGTTAAGGAATAGAGAAGAAGGTGCAAGAAAAATGTAAACCCTTAGGGGACACATTAGAAGCTTCCATTAAATAACACCAAAATTACAAGTCCTATATAAAATGTTTATGAAAATTTTGTATGATTTTTTAAAAGCTATAATGGCTCCTTAAAACTTTTGTTCGTATGTTGCGTTGTTTGGTTCAAAATTTTCATTATTTAAAATATAATTATCCTTAAATGAAACTTACGTGACAAACTCTATTCAAAAGTTGTTCATCAAAATGTCTGACGACTTTTTAAAAGCAGAAATTCATCCCCACAACTTTTTTCGGTATCTCACGTGGTTTTGCCGAAAATTTGAATTCGCTTTTCTTATATAGTATTTTCGATAAATAAAACCGAAATCATGCGGGAAAACTCTGATGGACCAAGTAAGTAACGAGATAATCCTTAAGGAATGCGGTGCGGAAGAAACGCTAGTTGAAACATGGGAAAGAAATCGGTTAAGATGGTTCCGGCATGTTGAGAGAATGAAGGATGGACGACTAATGAAACAAGTATATCAAGGTAAAGTAAATGGCAGCGTACCCAGAGGCAGACGGCGGAAAGAATGCTTAGAATGGGTGAATGAGACCCCAGTTAGAAGGGACATAAGAAGCCATAGAAACGCGAGATCCTGCATGAAAAAATGCATGGACGTTAAAGAAGCTAGAGAAGTATGCCAGGACAGAAAAGTATGGCGGAAAATAGTTAATAAGAAGAGTGTCAGTAGAGTGAATGATGCCTGAAACAAAAGACCTTGGATACTAATGGACCCAAATGGGGAACCTCACATGACGACTTCGTGAGGATCTTTACTTGGGGTGATTGCTAGAGAGATTGATCAACAACCTGGCTCGGAGCAGTATTGAAGAATGAACGTGTTATTTAAATAAATGACACGAGAATTCTAGATCAATCTAAAAATTTTATGACCCCTTCCTCACACTACTCCCCTCCCCACCGAGTGAGTCACGCCTACCTTGAAAGGGAAACGGCTTAATGGTGTAAAGTAACAAATTGTCGGCTTCAGGATGTCCCAAAACGTGAAAAAGCATTAGATATGTAATTATATTTAGAAATTCCAATTAATTTAAAAAATTTTTAATCTAAAAATGATTTCCATTAAAATGTTTTCTATTTTAAATTAATAATTCTAATTTGAAACGAAATGGCTTTTAATTAGACATTATATAATCTTTATCGGTTAAATTTGATTTATTTTAACTTTACAAGCGTTTATCATTTAAGAGATCAATTTATAAATTCGGAAATTACTTGCATTTTATCCTTGGGAAATAATAGCAATGATTTTATTTATAATACTGCAGTCTTAAAATTTATACATTTGTAAAGAAAAAAAAAGTTTTGAATACAAGTGAAAATTTAGTAAAGTTTATGGAGTTTATTTTTACAAAGAATCGATTGGTGCATTTTACTTTTAATCTAGGATGAATATTGATTAAATTGTATCAAATTATTTAATAAAAAATTGCTGTAAAAATGAAAATGTAATACATATTTCTTTATCCATTGTAAATAAACATATATGTTATTTACACTTAATAGACCGGATTTGTGAAACATCAATTCAAAAAATAAATATTTAATTAATTGAAAAATTAGCATTAAAATTAATTTATGTGGTAAAGCTTTAATATCGTCATTAATCTCACAAATAAAATAAGGATTAGAATTGCAAAAGTATGATCATTTTATAGTAATTTGTTATTTTGTAAATCATGTCAGAATCCCTACTTCTACTTTATCGGTGTTTTGAGAAATCTTTGCTAAAACAGGGATTTGCCTTGAGGATCAACGGATAATAGATTTAAAATTCTTACCCTCAGAGCCGCAGGGCAACGATTTTGCCTATAGAGATAGAGTGGAGCCAGGTAGTATGAAGATGGCCGTAGCTACGCACCCGACGATAGTAGCAGCTATAGACATTATTCTCCCACTCCGCCCCCACTTGCCACATCTATGCTTATAATATCTTTGCGTGTGTAATCGAAAGAACACGACTTTCATAATTGGGACAGTTGAGAAATAATGCGACAAGCATCGTTATACAATATCAGGTGCAATTAGAAACAGTGACATTGCAGACAGAGAAAGCATTGTCAGTGAAGAACTAGATAATATCAAAATTTCGTCAATTTTTAATTCAGGCTTGAAGCTTATAAAAGATTGACCTATATACATAATAGAAAATATAATAATGTATACAAAAGTACATGCATGAGGAGGCCCCAAACGAACGAGTCAGGGGACTAAATACGCACCATGAGGTATCTTCAAGACATATTTATATTATATTTTAACCAAATGAAATTGTATAAAGAAGTTACATTTCTTTAAACATTTACATGTATTCTCAGAAAACAGAGAAGTACTTAAAAATATTTAAAAAAATTAAATCAATATAAAAATACCTATATTAATAATACAAGAGACGTGGTGGGAAACAATAAAATTCGCGGGATACTGTAAGTAAATTAGCCGATAACTTTATATGGAATTTTAAAGCAGCCTCTAGAGATAAGAAAAAAGGCAGAGCTAAAGGAGGACACCTCGTGGGTTTGCGAAAAGGGGTGAGTGAAGGGGTGAATGTATCTAAATGGGAGTATGGAATAATCACCTCGAGATGGGAGGCAAACGGGAAGAATATTAGGACAATATGGCAGTGGAACAATGTCGGGATGAATATTGTAAAAAATAATTTGATAGATTTAATTGACCAATCACGAAGGGCCGGTGAAGAATTAGTCCTAATCGGGGATTGGAATGCGAGAATAGGAGAATAATAGGGGGGTGAAGAATGGGAAGGAGGGGAAATAGACGAAGTTTTGTATAGAGATAGAGAAACGGAGAATAAATTATTGAATGCGGAAGGGAAGAAACTATTAGAAATGTGTGAAGAACAAGGTTTGAGAGTGTTGAGTAGTAGAATAAAAGAGGATAGAGGGAAATGGACGCACATATGCGGATATCGGGGCTCGGTTCTCGATTATATTATAGTATCAGAAAATTGAGGAGTATGTCTAATTAAAATAATGCAGATTGAAACTAGAATTGAATCTGATCATTTACCGTTAGGCTTGAATCTTGAAATTAATATAAGAAGTAAGGAAAAGTACTGCGAAGTCCCAAATAAAAAAAGTGCAAAGAAAAGGTTAACGTGAGATGGTCAAAAGGGAGAAGACTATGAAACAAAAATGGGTAATCTATGGAAAGAGCAAGTAGAAAGCGAAACTTTGGATAAGAGATGGGCAAACTTTTTGAGCTGCACATGGAAAACAGCAGCAAAAGTTCGTTCAACTATAAATGGTACAGGTTTAAATAAAAATAATTATGTAAAGAAAAAAAGATGGATTAAGCATTTTCAAGGATTATTAGGAGCAGATAAGGACATTTTAGGCGGGAAGGGAGGACAAGGGCGACAGATATATGGGGGTGACAATAAAGGTGGGGAAGAGGGAGCAGAGAACCTCAACAAGGATATTAACTTTGAGGAATTCGTTAAGAGTGTAAAAAAGATGAAAAACGGGAAAGCAGCAGGGGAAGATGGGGTCCCAATCGAGTTTGTGAAAGAATTACTAGAGGTCTGGGCGAAAGAATTGCATCAAATACTAAATGGGCTGTGGGTAACGGGGAAAATGATACCAGGTTGGGAAAAAACGGGAATAGTACCAATATGAAAGGGAGGGGATAAGGAATATACGGGCAATTATAGGTTGGTTTCGTTGTTAGATACGGGGTAAAAAATATTAGCATCAATTATGGACGAAAGAATTAGAACTTAGATGGAAATCAAGGGATATACAGAGAGTTAGACAGGATTCAGGAAAAAGAGATCAACGAGGGATCACATTTTTGGGCTAAATTCCTTAATTAACAATAAGCTAAAGACAAAAAGGGGCAAGGTTTACGTGGCTTTTGTAGATTTCAAAGCCTGGCAGGGGAAACAAAATTTCTTAAAGGTGTGAAGCTAATATTGGCATGAAAAGTATCCCTGCTAGTCAACGAAATGATAATATACTTGTGGAAAAAATGCAGAATGCGGTCATCCTTGGTTTTCTCCGTGTCTTCAGGGTGCATGAGACTTTTGCCAAATCGTCCTGTTGAATCCATCGCAAACTGCAACCACCTATATCATGGCCATAAGACGTGATTACAGCTGAAACGTTGCCGCGATTTCACCGGGAGAGGATACATTTATCTAGAATGGGACCCACTCCCAGTGAAATCCCGTAAATCGTGGTTTACTGCTACTTAAAACATTAACCGTTGATAGTAAACAGCCCGTAGTGTGGAGCTGGCAACCAGAATGACCCAAGAGGTTTGAAGTCCGGTGTATGTGGTGGACGCCCTGGTAAGGGTCGTTGAGACGATTGGACGTGCTCTCCTGGAAAACGGTTTAAGGGTGATTCAATAAAGTTAAATCAGTAGTTCAATGTAATTTAATAAAAGCGCACCTATTTGTATTTGTCCTTACCGGATTTCACCCTTCCTCAGATAGTGGTGGGTTCTGGGAATCAAACGGTAGGTACGCTGATCAAATCACCATAGGATTTCGCCTAGCACCTATGTAGTGCTCGATCTTTATTGCTACTAACTCTATAGAACAAAAACGTAGTAAACCAATTCAATGAATATCACCTCTGACATACAGTATTCCCTATGCCTTGCAGTACCATACTTCTTGTATTAAGGCAAAATCTGTTTTTCCACTGTGAAACGTCTGCTTGAGATAGCAGACGCTTCTTTAACGTGGCGGATTTTAACTTCTAGTTGTCTGCTCCAAATCCTCAAAAAGCAGCTCTTGAGCTTAGTCATCGGGCGTAGTTTTGATTTTTGAGATGATGTTAATTCTATTTAACCCATAATGCGGCCTGCAGTGAATCTTCTTGAGACTCTCAAGACCTGGCTATGCATTTATTACAAGGTAGGTAGCACGATAATCCGCATGAGATCGATATCCTCTCATGCTCCTATCTTCAAGGTCAGATTCTGTACTGCTTCCTTAAGTGCTGTCGTTGGTTCCACGAATACGCCGGGAATCCACCAGCAGTGGTTTGTTATGCTTATTCGTTATAAAATTGATACTTCTAATTTTTAATAATTATTAATTTATACACTAAAAACCGATATCTGAGAATTTAAGAAATTTGAATTTTACTACGTTTGGTTTTTGGTGGACTTCGCGTCTTGAGCATCTTACCTTACCAAAAGCTCCGTGACGTTTCCCACCGTATTTGCCTACCTCTTGTCCCCTTACTCAGACACTATTGTTCCTACTCCTAACCTTAAAAACTTCGCACGTTCCAAATTTCCACTTTAAACCACTCACAAGATAATTTTGAACAAAACTATCAAAAAATGATTTGCAAAGGTGAATAATTTGCGATTTTCAAGTTACCATATCTACACTTATTTCGTTACTTTATTCAAGCTTAATGTATTAATAGTTCGCTAGCCATTGCAAAACAACTCGAAAGCATTAATATTCAGTATTTTTCTTGACGATCAGGCATTTCGAATAAATATTAAGTGAAATACATCAAACAGCCATCTTATTTGAATCGAATTTGACGTGCTGTGCTTAGAGTGACGAATCCAATAAAATAAATTATTTATCGTGGACTCTACAAACTTTAAAAATATTAATAATTGATGCTTATTTTTAAGCTTACCTATTTTTCATAATGATCACTCTAATTTTAATTTTATATTTATCATTTGCAGAACCCATTTTAGGCGCATTCGTAGCGCTCAAATTAAAAATTTCATACTTACTTGACTGTTCATTTTCAAGATACGCCAAAATTCAATAATCGCTGAGCGGGTAATTAAGGAGCTTCGCGACTCGTGCCTTTCATTATGGCTAAAGAACGTTTTAAACTGTTTAAACGATTAAACAAACAACTCAACAGAGAGAACACATTATCAACCTGAGAGCACTATGCTGCCGCACCATACTGCTCTTCCTTTAGATATCCTTCAGTCTCAGAAGTGGGATTTGACGATTAGGGCATTCGAATCGGCGCGACAGTTGTGATTTTCAGCAAGAGGCTGCCGAGTTTTTGTGTATAAGCAAATATGAGAATTTGCAAAACGTGCTTTAGAGTGAAAAAGCCGTGCGTCATTCTGAATCTAGAATCGTCGGGTTGATTTATAGCCTAGCGTTCGTGAACATTCGAGAGCGTTCGACCGTGCGAGTCGGCAATATTGGTCTTTGCTCTACAGGCTTCTAGAACATTCGGGTCGAGACCACATTTTCGGCATTGACGCTGACGTGAAGTATGTTGGCACTTCAACTAATTGTGTTTCCAGTTGAAGCCAGTTTGTGTTTCTCAGACAGGGAAGATGTGGTGATGTGGACAATATATTTGAGAATAATAATGGTGATGGCCACTTGGACATCGCATAAACATTTCGTTCTATCACGTTGCACATTTATACATTTCCAACAAAAAGTACTCTTCAGCAAAAATAAACTCAGCTTAATTTTCTTCCAATATTAATTGAATTATTAAAACACCTTTTAAAAAGTTAATTTTAGTGCCAAGAAGTGATTATATTGATATTTTGACCATATATCCATCGAAAATTTAGTAATTATTTAGTTTATGACAGAGTAAAAATTTAAATAATAAATTATTTAAATAATATGGAAATCCAATTGTAGATAAAATAGTATGTAATATTTAATTGAGATTATAAAACTAAAACTACGACTGAATACCGAATGCAATTATGAGTTCGAAACGCGAGAGCCAATCACGCAGTCACCTCCCTGCGACATCGACGATACGATCCACGCTAGTAAATTCATGCGTGGGCAGTGCGAGTCAGTCCGCGTGATTCTATCAATGATCCCACTTACTACGTCTAGAGTGGTCCATAGAAGTATTGTCAGCGAGACCACGACAGCAAGTCCCACCGGGCCTTTGTCAAAACCTTTCGTAAATTAGTTTCCCTTCTACTTATTTTAACTCTTTATTGCACATATTTTTATGTTCAGTGAATTTCCTTGAAAATTCTTACTCGGGCGTTTTTGGGGTGGCTGATTACGAATTTGAAATCAGAATTTTAAAATTTTTAATTCAATATGGCGACTTCGAAAATTTGAAAAAAGATATATGAGCTTCAAAATCTCTACTTGGGGGTTATTGGGATCGCTGATCACGAATCTGAAGTCAGAATTTTAAAAATTTCGATTAGAGATAGCGGATTCAAGATGGCGATTTCAAAAATTTGAAAAAGATGAGATATATGAGCTTGGAAATCTCTATTCGAGGGTTTTTGGGGTCGCTGATGACGAATTTAAGGTCAAAATTTCGAAATTTTTAAATTCAAAATGACAGACTCGTATATCTGCTTTTTGAAAATTTTGGAACCGCCATCTTGAATCCGCCAGTTTGAATTTAAAAATTTCCAAATTCTGACTTCAGATTCGTAATCGGCGACCCCAAAAAAGCCCCGAGTAGGGGTTTTTAGTTTATTATGATGAATAGATACTTCAAAAATGAATTCTTTCAAAAAAAGGAATTTTTTAAGTTTATTTATTTATATAACAATTATTATAAACAAATATGTCAAAAAAGCTATATTCTTATGTTCTCTTACCAATAAATTAGCTAATGAACAAAACAACCCAACCTAAATACGTTAAAAATTAATTAAATGGCAAACATCTGCAGTTAAGTTTATAGGATCTCAGGTTTCCATCGTGCAACTAAGGGTTAATACTTGTTGGTCAGTTTTAACCAACAGACTTACCTCAAGATCAACTATTTCAACTTTGATAAAATTACAATTAAAATATTTTTTAATTGAATAATTTAAAGTAGAACTCTGCGAATATATGTTTTGGATTGTAAGTAGTTTAAAACTATAAAGTTTTAAATTGAAAAAATAATAATTTTTACTTTTGACTAAAGCCCTTGTTTATCGATCTTAACTTGACACGTAAAAATATTACTTTTTGATTCTTCAGTGTCTAATTATTTTCTTTTAGATGATTTGAAAAGGTGATATGAAAATATGAAATAATGTACAGCTAAAGATCTGCAAAAAACTCAAAAGATCGAGTTCGAGTTGCATAAAAGTTATCAAGCAGAGGTATAAGATATGTGGTAAATTAATAATATGATTTCTTAAAGTATATTATAAAGTGTTTTTCATTTTGAAACGTTTATAACTTACAGAAAGTCATAGACTATTCAATAAATAATATATTCACGATGTTTAATACTTTTTAATAGATTTACGAATAAGTGCTAATCGCTGTTTGTGTGCTTCTGTTACTGTTGCCCTTTTGTAAGGTCGCACTTCGTCAGTTCCAAACCCAGGAATCCACATATTCCAATTCCTCTCTGAAAAATAAAATAAAATATATTTAAATTAAAAAGGCCGTGTTTCAATTCATTGAAATTCAAGTAATTCAATTTGCTATTAATTTTTGATTATTTAAATGGAACTTTTGATTGAAATAAGGTAGAGGAACGTATTTTTTTTAGATTTTTCAACGAAATCCACCAATTTTTCAAACAGTTTTTATTTATTCAAATAGTTTTTTGTTTTACAAAACATAAGAAATATCACTTCCTCTAAATAACATAAACTAATTAGTTTAAAATGAAAATATACAAACGGCACCCTTTATTGTTAATTGTTTGAGTGGTTTTTTTTATTAATTAAAACTTTTGGCCGGAATCAGGCATATTATGCATCTAAGGAGGGAAACACGCATTTCTTGTCAAGTGCGATGTTTGCCAAACAAGGCGCAGGGTGTGGGGGCCGACGGCTGCACCCTGTGACGTTGTCAGAGTAGTAGTATATTAAACTGTTTTTCTGCTCATTGAATTGAAAATTACGCCTCCCAGTCTGATATTTGTAACACCTGGGGGATTCCCCCCGTATTTTTAATGCGAATATTAAGGCGGTAGGCGTCACCCTTCAATATTGTCGGATAGAAAAAATACATATTAATTTTTTTTCGGGAAACTCTGAAAACCGAGGGGTATCGTTTAGAAAAATCGACTTGCGGTTTGGCATTTTATTTTGGACTTTTATATCGTAGCAGAGTGGGCCAGGAGACTGCCAAAGGGACAAAAAATCAAGGAATTATCGGACTTGTATATAATCTGATAAAAAGGCGATTTTTTGGGTACTTGACTTCGAACTTGACGTAATTAGTTGAAAATTCTAAACAACGGTTTCAAAATTTTGGGAAAAACTTTCTTAAGTCGTCGGATTTGTATGAAAAGGAGTTCTTGAGGCATTTTAACCATTCGTAGGCATGGTGGGTCTTTTATAGCACATGACCTTTTTTCTATGTGTTTAAATAAAGAATTGTGCAAAAAATATATAGCTGCCAGTAGCAAAACGGAAAATTGTTACATTCGCCTAAAATAATTGTTAGAAAAAATATAATTCATGTATTTTAAAAACAATATTTCACAGCTGGCAATAATTTTTGAAACGGTTTCAAATTGGTTCTAAGAGAAGGACAAGTGTGGTCTAGAGATAAAAATGAAAAAATAAGGGTAGCATTGTTTTTATAATAATTAATGAGCAGACCGAAAATTTGTAATTTTATTTTTGGTTCATAACTTTTGCAATGAAAGCTCATAAGCTTATCATTATCCATTTTAGAGAAAATCGACTTCCAAATATTTGCCACAATCCGAATAGAGTTGGACGAAACATACTTTAAATTGGCCGGTAGGTTATGCAGTAGCGCTTCATAACGAAAGGTTATGCGTAAATATAATTTTCTTCAAAACATTTTTAAATCATGCTAATAATAATTGTAATAATGCCTTCATTTACGAAAAAACTGAATTTCCTAACTCTACCACGTTTTTAAAAAATTTATTTTCTATCAATTTTATTACTCATTTTCATAATTTTTAACAATTTTATTAAAAAATATATATATAAAAGAGAATTTTTAAACAATTAAAACATTAGTAAAAAATTAATTTGTTTGTGAAAAAAGCTATAGTTTAAAAAAATCAGTTTCTACGTAAAAAACACATGAAAAATTATTTTTTGCATAATTTCTTTAAATATTATTGAAGGGAATTAAATTTATAAACATTTTAATAGATAAAAAATAAAATAAAAAAAATAGGGCAGCGGGATTCAAAAACTTAACCTTTTGACTATAAAACCGAAGCGCTACTGCCTAAGATACCGGCTTATTTATATTATATTTAATCAAACTCCATGATCCAACAAACCATGGTCCCGCCCGCGCAAGTAAACAAAAGTCAACAAATCAGACGGTTCGACTCGACGACCCTTCCATCTTAGATTCTAGGATGTAATTCGGGTGGCGGGTTATGGTGACGGTAATCGGTATGGAGGGGGTGGTCGGGTCACTCCAAGTCGAAAGCATTTGAGCATCATATTGACGGGACCACGGTTTGTTGCATCATGATCAAACTCTATATGGCTCGTGGCAAATATTTCAAAGACGATTTTCTCGAAATAGGCGAACAGAGGAGTATTACTGATTTGGCAAATTAATACTCAGGTGACCTTTTATTAATATGGTGACCTTTTATTAATAAAGTTATGAAGAAAAATTAAAGTTGGCAGTTGCCGGTCTCCTGTTGTAAATAAAATATTAATAGAGCTATTTATGTTTTATGAGTGCAGGTGCAATAATACTAACTGTGAGTTCATTTCAGTCTTTTTTTTATTTGTTTATACATTGTTATACCAAAAAATAAGTCGAAAAATCTATGACAACCAAATTTTTAAGAATTTATTGCTGAACATTTCTAAATCAAAAAGCATTTATATCCAGACAAAAAATAGAGCCTGTAAAGGATTGTGAATAGTACATTGTGCGTTTGAACCACCGTGGAGCGCGGACACGTCTATCAGCGAGTTTCTTTCTTAAATATAAAATCGGGCAAAACGGAACAACTTTTTCTTTAAGCAATGCATTGACGTAAATTAAAAATTGATCCAAAGCGAAACAACGAATCAAGAATGCGCGCAAGTCCACATTCATCAATTGATATTTTGTGAAGTTATACACTTTATCTGAAATAGACAGAATAAGCGCTTTTTTCTCCTCGGGGAGCGCTCGATCATCGTGACTACGCTTTTATGTGACCGACTGTAGACACAAAAATATCTTGAAAATGATCAATTTCTCTTGGAGGGTGGCCTTAGTTTTTAATAGTCAGCACAAAATTTTACGTAATATACAGTGACAAAATCGCACAGACCTAGAACTGCGCTCAGAATTACTCGTGACTCATCCCGGTAGCATAGTTGCAAAAATGATTTATAAAAACCTTACAATATATAAAATGAAATAACGTAAAAATATTAGTAAAAGGATCGAATCCATTTAAAATCAGGCACGGTTTACAATCACAGTACACACGTAACGTTGCAGAATTTCTTGGTCCAAATTTTGTTGTTATAAATGTCTATGTGGATTGTGGTGGTGTTTACCGTTTCATTAGAAAATCTGTCCAAATTAAAAAAAAAGGATGATTACTGTATTTGTTTATTTATTAGGAGGACATTTATTTACTCCCAAAGAATCATTTTTTTTAACTTCTTTGATGAAAGTGAACCATTTTGAGAAAACCTTATTTAAGGCCATGTGACGAGAAGGTCACATGATCAAAGCTGGTCCTCCATTTTTGTACATCTAAACATGTAGTATCGCTCTGAAAGTTTGGGAAATTAAAGAAGGAGGCACGAAGGAAGTTATCTCTGGTTCTAAATAAATAATTGATAAATTCAAAAAATTTTTTTGCATTGTCAAAAGAAAACCTAAATCTATGGCGAGCTTCTCTTAAAAATAAATAATAAAATTTTTTTTTAATTTTTATGAACAAAATCTTAGATTATTTAATATCGAAAATTTTTTATGCTCAAAAGAGGAGAAGCCCGCCATGCGGAATGTAATAATGAACATGATATTAATTAAAGAAGATCGAAT
>JAAAKG020170198.1:0-27592 GCA_010014905.2 Druon quercuslanigerum | reverse complement strand
CAAATTTTCAGATTAGCACCCGATCCCAGCGAAATCCTGCGGTTGTCCTTATGACAAATAGTTTAAATATATATATAATATTCAACACAATATGATAAAAAGCATTTGTTTTTATTTTTCTATCGCACTGTAGGTCTCACTGCTGTTGTATGTATTTTTTGGAAAATATATTGCAATATTGTAGCAAATATACTGTATAAACAAAAACATAGACCCCATATGTCATATTACTCTATGTGCCACATTACCCCTTGAGACATATTGCTACATATTTCACATTAGCCCATGTCATATTACGGTATCTTCAGTGTTACACTAAAAACATATACCCAAAGTTGCCCTCATTATATTTTTAAAGAATATAGTACAATATTGTACCAAAAAGCCAACCCAAGTTTTTTATTATAAATGTTTATGAACAAGATAATACCTAGCGTAGTTACCTGAACTAAAACGTAGACTAGGTCTGGCGCTCTAGTTATAAATGGAAATATAACCACGAGCAATTTTTTTCTTTTTTCATTCAACTAGATATTAATCTAAAGGAATGATGTCGAAAATTGTGTGTATAGTATGTACGAAGTCTAAAATATTAGGACAATTAGAAATCGGTTAGATAGTGTAAGCTTTTTTAACATTAAAAATAGAAAATCTTGAAAAATAATTAATGAATCAAAAGTCCTCGAGATACCTGTCCTAGATATTCATTGCTCAAAGCTATGTTGAAATTCAGTTCGACTGAATTACGACAAATTAAATTTTTACTTTGTCGTCAGAATGATAATTTTGAAGAATTTTTATGTAAACATTTATTATCGCAGATTTCTTTAAATCACTACGCTTTGAGACCCATTGAATTCGAATAAACAGGTTAATAGTGGTGTATGTTTGTTGTTCTTGTTGTTGTTTTAATAATCTAGTAATGATTGATGAACTCAAATTTTTCGAAATTTGAATAAATAAAATCAATTTTATACTCATGTTTTTCGATAAATCTATAAAAAATACTGGCTGTCGGTTGACTGTCCTGCTAAATAATCAAATTTTGTGCACCGAAAGTTTAATATCTCCAGAAATAATTTATCAATTAAAATATAAATAGGTTTAAAATTCTAAGCTACAGGTCGATTAAATTGCTACAAATGAAACACTTTTCATTTTTTCTGAATTTTCTAAAAGTTCTCTGAAGTTTCTAAAAATGGACAGCGTTTACGTATGTGCAGAAGTTAGTTTCTTGCAATTTTATATTGGCTCCAAAAGGTTTGATGTAAATCGGCAAATAATTGGCTGATCATAGATGCACGATAACTGGTTTTCTTTAAAAATAGGATATTTGCCTTTTTTAACTTGGTGGCGATTTACGACCAAGAATCTGGATATTTTAACCCCTAATCGGATATCCGAGCGAATTTAATGTAGAAAAGAACTTTTTTGGGAAACGATTAACAAGTATTTTCCATATGCAAAGTAACATTGCAAAGAGCTATGGGTAAGTGTGTTTTAGTTGGTCGGCAAAAATAATTGAGCCTCAATTCATTTAAAGCAGTCTAACTGTGCTTCTTTTTGGAGTGTGCAAAAAACTTGAAACTTTTGGGTGCTCTAACCGTTTCTAGATACTCGAATCTATTGCGTTCTTAAAAATATTTGGATCAAAGCCCCGAAGTGTTCAGCAATCCGAAAACTCGCCTGCTACCGAGTTTTATAAAAATTCAACCATTTATTAAATATTAAAAAAAACTCTGTCGCAATCTTGGATCGAAATCCTTTTACCAAAACCTCATGAATATTTTATTAACATAATCTTATTTCTTTATACATGAAAGTATTAATCTTTCTGGTAGCTTGGAACTTTCTAAGTACTCGAAACTTTTAAGAATTTGAAGTCGTTTGGGTTCTCGAAACTCTTATGTATCTCGAAAACTTTGAGTGCGACTCCATGTCTCGAAATTTTTGAACACACCTAGCTTTTGTTTATAAGATTTATTTATATAATTCATCATTGTTGTCTTTCTCAAACCGGAAAAGATTTCAATTTCAACACATTGGGCATAGTTGTAAAAAGGGCAAATAATAAAATGCTTTGTTAAAAACAGAAAAAGAATACAAAATGTTAAAACTTCAATTATTACTGGAACTATTGATAAGTACATAACTATAAATAAAATATATAACTATAAATTATAGACGAATAGGTGATTATAGTACGAGTGTGCAAGTAGAGTTAGGTAATATTCACTTTCGCACGTTATTATCCAGATGACTAAAATCCCCCTAATGCTGGTAGCGTATAATCAGAAACAGTGCCTCCATCGATTAGCTTTAGTTCTAATCGACTGGAGGCAGATACGTAAAACCGCAATCCATCGTCACACCGTTGTAATATTAATGAAAACGGGTGTATGTTCGGAGAGGAGAAATGGAATTATAGCAAGCGTAAGGGCACGTGGCTTGTGACATTACCATAAGATTTTCGAAGGCTTATGGACGCCCGAGGGACAACCCACTGGGATTTAACGCTTATGTCGCCATAAAGGCAGGTCGTTAATATAACCCAAACCTCCCATATTTACGTGGAATAACGAGTCCTCATTAGTTTTCTAAATAGAACCGCAATCCATTTTCACAACAAGTCACTCAAGCGATCTTTCTTATCTATTTTTAATCTTACACCATCTTAGTAAAAATGCATGGTAATCAGTACAATGATTAGCCACTTTGAGAATTTTTCCAGTTTAAAAATGTTTTAAATTACTTTGAGCGTCAAATTAAATCATAAAATGTACATACAGATAATAAATAACGAAGTTATTAAATGTAGAATTGTAATTCAATCATACGATTCCTTCAACAACAGAGAAGATTCTATTAAATTTCCTATGCAAGAAAGATTAGCAATTCAATTAATTATCTTTAATTATCAATTATAAAAACATCTGAAGGCGACTTAATTGCCAACCACTCAGAGACATGTCTTCTTGTGTCGAAAGGATGTCTCTTGAAACAAACAAAGGGATTTTAATTTGTCTCAAAAAGAATATTTTTACAGCAAACATTATGCATTACCAATAAAACTCATCTAATCTATCGGACAAATAATTCTGCTTGTGGAAAAAATATATTTCAGTATAAGTCCGAGTTTTAATTTTTTTAAATTTGTTGTTTTACGAATAAAGCAAAAAATACGCGTCAAATACTAAAGTTATTCATAACGAATTTGTAGATATTTTATGTGCGATCAAAGTTTGAATTTTCAATTTTTCAAGAAAATTCAAAAAGTTATTATAATGATCTTGTAGGGGTTTCAAAAGGCAACGTTTTTCTAATCTTGACTTTTTTCATATCGTGCGTTGCTTAGCTTAAAATATTCTTTTTTGTTTATTTTGTTAGATTTTAAAAGAGTAATAAATTGTTCGAATTTTCGAGTACTAAAAGTAGACGCACGTCGAATTTTTAATTCTTAAAAAAATTGTTTCAAAAGTTTCGAAAATGCTTTAACTTTTTGATTTTTTATCCAAAATAGCTGGCTAATAAATGTGACCTTTTCTATTAGGTCTTAAATTTAGACAGACAGACGAAGAGACACCTCCTTTAAAATAATTTTTTCCGACTCCGCGGGTCTCAAAACGTGGAGATTGATAATAACAAACTAAGAAAAATTTCATATGAAACTAATACCTGCTCATTAGGATGAGAATGCAATAAAGAGCAAATCTTGAACAGAATAGTTACATTTTTAAGCAAAAATGTGAATTTTTAAAGATAAATTCGCAACGAAAAAGCTTATAGTTGATAATTATCAAAAAAATATTTTAACTTTAAATCGAAAAGAGTTGAATGCAAGAAAACAGGATTAATTTTCAAGCAAAAAAATTCATTTGGAACCAAAAAAGATGAAATTTCTACCAAAGATTAGATGAATTTAGAAAAAAATTTCAAAATATAAAGATGAGTTTTCAAAAAAATACTCAAATTTTTAACCATGATAAATTTTTTAGTCAAGAAAGAAAAAATATTTTTTATCTATATTGTTGAATTTTGAAGCTAAAAAGGCGAATTTTCTTCAAACGCGTTAAATACATGCATTTTCCACAGAAAAAAACCAATTTTGAATTTCAAATATCAGCTTTCAAACAAAAATGGAATGGTTAGAAAATTAGTAAGGAAAATTAATTCTCAACCAAAAATAATCATTTGACTTTTTTCATATTGTGTGTTGTTTGCAGAGCTGTGCAGTAATGGGCGAAAAATTTAATTCAAGTAATTTGAGAAAAAACATCATGTATCTTAATTTAGGTTTGAATTACACTTGAAGGTCCAATTACTAATTTATTCCAACTATACAGTTAAAGTAATTCAATGACTTCTAAGTTAGTTTGAGGATAGGAGTGAAGAGGTAGAGTTGGGGTGGAGGACTGCGCTGTAGAGTTCAGCAGTGCCTAGGACTGAGCAGTGAAGTTGTAGGACACTTATTAGTGCGTAATATACCTCTATGGCACATGCGGTTGCGCAGTATACTTGCGTAGTATGTAGGTTTTAGCCGCAAATATCTGCAGTACATAAGGGTGCGCAGCGAATAAGTACGCCACTTAATGGTGCACAGTCGACTTCTACGGTAAATACGGCTGCGCAGTACTCTTGCGTAGTAAGTAAGATTCCACAGAAAATTTCTACAGCATATAGGGTTGCTCTGTAGAGTTATATGAGGTCCATCAAGCTAACACCTCCAGAAACGAAATCCCCAAATTTCTTTGTATCAGAATTTTGGGCTGTATTGCCGATTTTTTGGCTCCACTACTTTTGATGAAAATTCTAATTTCGAGTAGAGGTGCTGGCTTGAATCAAGCCTGCACATCAAATATATAAAAATTGTATTGTTATATGGTACTGAGGGTTCCGTAGTACGGACGTGTACTGTGTACCTTTATGTACCATATAAATATAATTCGCATCTACAAGCTTCGTAGAAGTGCATTGCGCAACTGGATGTGCTAAATGTAACACGGAACTGAACTTCTCACCCTCATGTACCTTATAAGTCCACTGTGCAGTCACATGCGCTGATGAACTTTACTGCGCAGCCAGTGTATCACGGATCTGTACTAAGTACATTTATCTTCCTCAATAAGTCCACTGTGTATCCGCAAATTTAGTAGAACTGCACTATGCAGCTGCATGCACTAAAGAAATCTAAAGTGCAGTCTGATCAAGCGGACCTCTACTTCATACCCACGTGTGCCCTATATGTATAGTGCTACTATGCTACAGGTGCATTGCGGACCTGCCTGTCCTCAATAGCAATGCTAAATAGCCCTACTTTGCAGTCAGAGAATCACAGAGTATCATGGACGAAAAATGATCAGGTATACAGACGAAAACGACAACAGACAGGCACCATCGTAAACTCAGTATTTTTGGATTTAGGGGGTCTCAAAACGTGGAAATTTAAAGAAATACGCAAAAGTCAGTTTTCACCCAAAACTAATACCGTCTACGTTATTTCAAAAAGTAAATTTTCCTTTCATTTAGGTGCATTTACACTTTACACGAACGTAGCTTTGAGCCTGGCTTGTATAAATTTAAAATTTAAATCTTCGTTTAATATAATTTTAAAAATAAAGTTAGAAGTATTATTGAAAACATGAACTTTTAATGCTGAGAGTTGGTTGATTTGTATTATATTTCGAACATAATTATCACTCAATAACAATTCAATATTCATAGAGGTCAGACGCTTGAATGGCACATGATGTCCATTAGTCTACCTGTTACATTAAATTTATATTAATTGCAAAATGATAGCAATTAGCAGGAATGAAAACATGTAAATTCTACAACCCGTAGAATTTCATTTGAATTTATAAGACCTGTCGATTCAGATCACATGCATTGGCGGACTGGCATTCAAAGGCGCCCCAAGAAGATAAAATTGATTAAACAAATAAATATATTTTAGATTGGGAAGAAAAAAGTGAACACAATATCTAATAATATCTACGATTTACAATAGTTTTTTCATAAGTAATACCAGTTCAGTAATAAAGTGTCCTCCAATTTCTTTCCACCCATTTTATCCTTAGGAAATTCCCTAATGCATGTTTTGGATCCTATTTAGGAAAATATTTTTAAAAACCGGTAATAAATTATTTATATTGAAACAGTCAAAGTGAAAGAAATATTCTTGTCATGAGTTACGTTACGGGATTTTACATTTAATCTTTTCCGCTGCAATAAAAAAACGTATTTATTATAAATGTACAAGATACCTAAATGCATTTTTTATTGGGACCTGCTGCTATGTTAATTTTTTAAATATATTAACTTTCAATGGTACCTATACGTACCTTGAGGGAGTTTCCAGATCAACTTATTTATATAAAAGTATGAACCCTTTTTTGCTTTCTAAAGAAAGTCACTAGCTTACATTTCAAGAGTCCGTTTCAAAGGATATATTTCTTTATTTTGAAATTTCTAAAATATTACTATATTTTGCTATACTTAACTATATTAATTGTTATTGTATTATAATTTGAGTATTTTTTCGTAATTTTTAATATCCTTATAATAAATTACTTATTTGAATCAGGGCTTAAATCTTCGTTCCAAAAATACATGGAAATTCGCAATCTGTGTGTGACAAGTTTCATGTTGCCAAAACTGTTTGCCAACGTTCATTGGTTTGACATGTTAATTTTTGTATATACAATAGACAATGGTGTGATGATTTGTGCACATGCAGAATTTGAATGGGAGAGGGCAGGGGAAGGTTCTATATTATAATTGCAGAATGAAATCTATTTCATTCTTGAAAAATAAGACCCGTGAAAATAAATTAAAAATTTGTTTCAGCGCGTCTAAAGTGCGCGACTTCTGGTTCTTGCTCTTCGCGCTCGATAATGTATTTACATCACACGGCATGCTCGGCCTTTGTACTTTCCCCACATTTGTGCACAGATTTTTTAAAATTAAAGGTCAAACCATCGGCAAAACTGTAATTTGATGTTTGCGAATTATCATTTCTTAAAGCACCTTGGGCTTTAACGAACCAATTCTCGTCACCTACCTCGTGCTTCGCCCTCGATTTTTTCCAAAATGCAAATTTTTCTACGTTATGTTCAACACTATTATATCAAATGTATATTCCATTTATTTTTGTCTATGCCCGGGATTTCTTGTTTAGTTCTTTCAAAATAAAGTAAAAATTTTATTTATCATGATTAATTTAATACTTCTTTTCCTTATTTTGCTCTAAATTTTATTCTCAGCTATCGTGAAAAATGTATCGTTTCAATAAATTTATACAATTGCTATCAACTATGAACATTGGTATTGAAACAGACGTTTCGCTGTCTTGTTTTTATAATTAAAAAAAATTCTGTTCCTATGAAAGACTATTTGTTTCATTAATTTTTTCGTATTTTATGTCTGTTGCCGCAAAAATGCAAGGTTTTTTTACTTTTTATGTTGATTTTCATGAATCGTTTTAAAACGTAATGAACAAATTCGTAGATATTTTTTGAATGCACCATTTTTTTTAATTCATCTTTTCTTTCTATCTTGCATGCTCAGACCACGAAACAGAATTTTTGATTTTTTCTTATTTTTGCTGTGCGGGAAAAATTGGAGTTTTCGCATTTTTTTTTAATTCAAAAAGTTGTTACGACAGTCTTGCAGGGTGGGGGGGGGGGGGGCGTCACTTTTTACGCAAATCTAATACGTTCTCGTTATACACGTTAGAAACAGTTTTTTCTTTTCTTCAATTACTTTTTTTTTAGTCATAGGGGCTACTCAGTCGCCCTCAGTTTTGAGGGACCCAGCCGCGACCCTGAGTACCCAGTCCACGACTGATCTCTAGATTCTAAACTTCTGAAAAATCAAACGATTCGATTTGTCAATGAATAATTTGATAAAAATTTCTGGAATTATAAATTAAAATTTAATTTTAATTTTAAGTCTTCAAGCTTACAATGAGAATTTCCTGAAATTTGTATTGCTTAATTTGCATATATTTAATTTAAAGGAATGTAATGCAATGCCATTCAATTTTGAACACTTCCTACTTTTGATTTTCTATGGTTTGCAACTTTTCTTAGTGTCCTAAAAACTTTGTATTGCTATTGCGACTAATCGAAACATGTATCTGTAAAAACGCAGTAAATGCCCTTTCCGCCCCCAGGTGACGCTAGAAAGAGTTTGACCAACATCATTTTTGTGAACGGTACAAGAGGTGCCTTCCCGCCCACAAAAAAAGTTCGAAAGGGGAAGGGGTTTGACCAAAATTATTTCTGTGACTGGTGAAAGGTGTGACATCCCACCCCCCACAAGACGTTGGAAGGAAAAAGGGGCTTGACCAAAATTATCTCTGGTCTGCATTGACCTTGGAAAGGGGAAGGGGTTGGGCGAACATTATTTATGTGACCAGTTACGAGTGTTCCTTTCCGACCACACGAGACTTTGGAAAGGGGTATGGGTTTTACCAACATTTTGTAGGTGACCTGACGCAGGGAACACTTTCCGTCCCCACGAGACTTTTGAAAGGGGTACGGAGTTGACCTCTTATAACAAAATACCTTTTAAATCACATAACCTTACTCTAAGATATCTGAAAATACCTTCGGTATGCTAAAGATGTGTTTTTTCACCAGCACTGACAGAGAAATTTATATCTGGTACCGGCAGAAAACTTTTTTTCCGGTACCGGGAGAGAACTTTTTTGCCAGTACCGGCAGTCTATCCACTCCGTTGTATGAAAGGCTAGTTTAATAATGTATTCTGTATCATTGTTCTTTAGAGGCAAAAAAGACATTTTACAATATTATTGGGCTCATTTTTAAGCTATCTTGTCAACGCATCATAACAGATTATTGATATGAATCGTAAACATTTTCTTATTGAATTACAAGAACTTCAACGTGTAACAATAAAGTTGGAGAAATTTAAAGAAATAGTATCTGTGGGCAATTTAAAATAAAAATTAAATGAATATATATTTTGAGCAAATTTCATAGAAACTTCATGATTATATGTTTTATATATTCTAAAACAATATTTTTGTTACCACAGAGAATATTGCAATTTCTCCAACTTTTTTGTTACAGCTTCAAGTCCTTGCAATTATCTGCTGAACAAATAGACAAACTAGCGTCATCCTAGGCTCATTTTAAACAAAATTTCGAGAGCTTTGGCATAATTTAAAACAAGAGATCTTGATCAGACATTAGAAAATAGGTGTTGGCAAATTTTTTACACTCACTGTATATAAAAATTTAAATGATCTAAATGATTAATTTTGAAACAATTATATGTATAATTGTGTATTGTTTCATTGAAATTTTGTACATATTATATGCAAATAAAATAATACAGAAGTAATTTTGCTTACGCGCATATAACCTTCCTAACTTATGTTATTAATAATTCACTTCTGCTACGTAATTATTTAAGCATATTCATAAAAAGGACAGATATAATTTATTATTTCAAATAATTTTAAAATAAAATAAGATAACTTAGCACCTAATTGTGTTTCGAATCTCTAGGATAATATTAGGATTATACAGTTAGCTTACGCATATATAAGACACATTTTTCTTCTATGGTTACATTTAGATGGTTCGTAAATAATTTTGTGAATAAGTTCATTGGAGTGACCTTTCACTTTTGAGTAGTATCTCATCATAGCTGTTATAATATAATATTTTATATATATTCTATATCTAATTTTAAGTGCATTTTAATAATTCTCTTGCAACGGCGATAATATCAAACGAATCTTAAGAATTTATTTAGTACAATTTAAATTTTCTTAAAATTGGTTTGTGAAGTGTAATACGGGGTACGCATTTGTCAATGAAAATCTTATGATCATTACATAAATCATTTTTTAATTGCTAGAACTTAATTTTAATCTCCTATATAGTAATGGATATAATTTTATTACAGATCCTCTTGCTCTCTGACTTATAAAATTATCATATCTTGTTAATGCTAGCATCATGTCAAGACTTTCTACCAAGGTGTTTTATAGATGCTACCCAATTAATATGGGATCACCTACTTTAATGTTTTTGTTTATTGTAGTTCGTCTTTTGGTAAAAAAAATTGCTTCCATTTTTCCTCCATTAATCTTAATTTTCTATTTAAAAAAAATTTTTAATAACCTGTTTGCAGCAACTTGTAATTTATTTATAATAGTGTCATCTATATTCCGTGGTATCTAAAGGTTTATCATCTGCAAAAAGAATTAAGTTAATCGTTTTTGTTCTAGGTATATCATAAATATAAATAATAAATAATTGTGAACCTGTACAATAAGTATTGTGACCCTCCTTGAGCCATCCCATCTACAATTATCTTTGTGTTCAATTTAACATTTTTGTATAATACAAAAATTTATCTGTTTTGCAGATACGAACTAATTAGAATTACTAAATATGGTGGAAACTTAAGTTGAATTAACTTACAGATTAAGCCATTATTCCATTTTATTATTTTCATTTTCGTAATGTCATTAATTATTCTTGCAATCTGATCAACTGTATTGTGCCCTCTACGAAATCCAAATTGTTCATTGATTAATATATTATTGGGGTAAAGTCTTTTATATATTCTGTTTTAAATAATGTATATTTCTATCTCGCCTACGCCAGTAGCTTTATTATATTAGGATTCTTAATATACAGCATTACTTCTTTGGTTATGTTATTACAACTTCTTCAGGAATTATTTCAGTATATTTTGTTTTCAATAATTAAAGGAGGTGACTTAATTGTAGATTTTTAATAGAGTTTAGTAAGTTTGCATAGTGAACCATTGGAAGCTTTACAGTTTCTGATTCTTTTTGTCCAATATTTGGAATAGGTGTCATCGAAAAAAATTGATTTTTTTGGTATATTATCTTAAACCGCTTTACGGACAAAGCCAGTGAATTTTCCAACTTTTTTTAGTGTCAATTCCTGGTATATTAAAATTAAGCTTTCCAGTTAGCTTTGCTGCAATCATTAATTTAATTAGTAATTATACTAATTTTTGTTAAATTCAGATGGTAAACAACTAGGTTATGTTCTGAGTTTAACATTTGCAAGGTCTTTGGTTTCTTGAAATTTCTAATTTTTTTGATCAGAAAAATATCTAGAATACCAGATCTTCCTTTTTTAAGAAAGTGTGTTGGGTATTTTGGAGGAGCAATTTTCACTTGATTATTGAAGCAGTAATTTATAAGCTCTTTTCATCTGACATTGTTAGTAGAGCAGTTTGAGCGAACCATACTTTAACTGCAACAGCTTCACTATTTAATAAGTTCGGGATTTTTTATTTTCTGTGCCTAATTTTGTTTTTAATAATTAAAGCTACACTGCCTCCTATGCTATTTCGCTACTTTGCGATTTTTAATCTATGAATAATGTCTTATCTTCTTTCAGAAATTCCTATTACATCATAATACTGTTAATTTAAGACAGCCTCTTAATTCCTCTTATTATAAAGCTAGGTTTTGCAAGGTTATCTTATGCAACAACAATTTTATTTATTTTTATTTAAAAAAACCTATAATGTTACCTACGTTGATTTGGTTTAGTAGTTCCTTCATCTCTGACAGAAGGTTTCCAGTTTTAGGATTGCTTTCATCTTTTCTGGTCTCTCTCTTGTCATCTTTATCGTTTCCTTTTACTGCATCGTCGAGGCTTTGTGTTTTTGGATCCTAATGCATGGTACGATGTAACTTTCCTAACTAGATATAGCCTTGGTTCTGGGACCTCGTTGTAATTGGTCCTTTTTTATGGTTTTGGCTGCATTTTTCGTATTTGAAGTCCTTCACAGCGTGATTTTGAACACATTTCATACACTTAGGGATTTTTTAATAGTTTTACTCTACATAACCGAAACCTTGGCAATTATAAGATTGTGTTACGCGGTTCTTTCTTCTTTGTTTCTCCCACGAGACCACACAATAACAAAGTCTGGACCATTCTACAATATCCCGTATTTCCGTGTTTGGTTTATATTCAACATCAAAGACTGTTAAATTCCTTTCTGTTTTCATTCCTCCTTCATCGATTGTTTTTGTTATTTGCCTGTCGGTTACAACCTCTAGTTCTCTTTGGATTAGATCGTTCTTTACCTTCTCAGACTTGACATTTTCCGGAATTCCCTTTACAATCATCCTAACTGACTTTTCACTTGGAATAGTGTATGTGTGATATTCAACATTCTCTGGTTAGATTGCTTCCCGCATCTTCTTGCTATCTTCTTTTGTTTTGATGTAGATAACTATCAGCTTTCTTCTCATCCTGATTTCCATATTATTAGTTAGAGACTTTTTGGCTTACTCTAACGTATTCATGTGATTAGGGGCATATCTATAGACAACAATAGGTGGAATTTTTTACTTCTTCAGTCTTTATATCTTTAAAGGACTTTCTTTATAAGAATCATCTTTAATGGAATCAGCATCAGATAGCATCTCATACTTGCTTCTAGTTTTTATTTCAACCTTTTTTAATGCCTAGAGTGTTGCTGAGTTGTTTACTTCTTCCCTGAATGATTTTTGTTTATTCAATTATCTAAAGGCATTATTTTCTCATCTTAGAAACTTATTTGCACTCTTAGCTATTCACAAAAAATAAAATTTGTCCCATTATTAACATTTTTTCCTTCGACTTTGGAGCCTCACTCAGCAGCACATCAGTACAGATGTACATTTTTGCATTCTCTAAATTTAAACTACATAGTTAGAACTTAGTTATTTCAATTTAATCATTTTTGTTTATTTGAATATATCGTGTCTTTGATATGACTTATAAACATTAATTGCTTTTTTTTAAGCCAAGATGAAGATTACTTAGTTTTGAGCTTGAGTTTATATCAAAAACATTTTTAAGGTCGGCACTTAACGTTGATGAAAACTTTTATTTTCAATTAAATAGAAATTTGCTAAGTTTCTCTAAAAAGTAGCGAAAAGCTAAACAAACAGAGCCAAACATTTTTTATTGCATAAACAATCCATAACAAAAATGTGTAAACTTCAGTCAAACCTTAGTAAAATTTGTGAAATATGTTATGAATTTGTAGTCACATTTAAAAAATATAATTTAATAATAAAAAATTAAAGATACCTTTTCACTTGTCTTGTACATGATTGGCGTTAAAAAATTTTACTGCAGAAACAATGCACAGGAAACATCATACGAAGATATGAGTAGAATGACACGTTTGTGATGTTGTGAGCTCGATAGAAATGCGGTGCTTTCCGAAATTCAGAATTCGTTTCCGAACTTTTTCTCTGATTGAATTATAATACCCAGAAAAAGTTCCCGACCTATATCAGTTTTTAACCTGCTAAATATTTTTCGACTGGATAATGTCTTTTGTTCGTTATTCGGATTTGAAATTTCAAAATTTTGACAACTAAACACTAATATACATATATTTGATTGAGTACATTGTTTGGGTAACTTAGGAATTTCGGGATATTGTAATTCTAGACGTTTTTCACGATTTTTGAACGTTTTAAACCCCACAAAAACTTTTTTTTACATGGTCCAAAAATATTCCAACATTCTCATTGTCAAAATGATTTTTGCTTACGTGAAGCGTATATAGTTTTCTATTTAGATTGAAATTGCAATTTCGGCTATTCGTTCAAGATTGTCGCCGACAATCCAGTCCTTGTTGACAACAATCAATTCTAACCTCACTTTCATATATTTCGCGCTTATCTGCAAGATAAATCCGTATTGGTCACTTTTGCCGGCCGTTAGTAAAGTAAACTTCTTAGTAAGTTGGGTTTTATCTGTCTAATAGAGCTATCCAACGGTAGATCAACATGAGCATATCACATCTGTATCATGTATCTGTATCATGTATCTGTATCATCTATATCTATCCTATCACCGGGTCCGAAATTGATATAATCAACATTTGATAATAGTCTAAAATATTAACTAAAATAGTTATGTAATTGCAAAAGTCGAGGAGTCTGGATTTAGAACAGAATAGAATGAAATAAAAAGCAAACGATAAAACTTTAACGGGTTTCAAGCGAGGGTTAGGTTCTGAGTTAAGACTCCTTAGATTTTTAAACTATATATTCATTTGAATTAATATCTTATAATATGCTGGAATGTCAATTATTAAATTGATTTGGGGTAGTGAAGTAGAATTTCTAAGCTTTCTTTTCATATGCATTTCAGCAAAATCTCAGGATACTTTTTCAGATATTCGAAATTATAATCTTACTTACAATAATTCCTCTTTTGCAAACTTTATTAAGTTTAACTTTAACCCAATAAGATTTCATTAGGAAATGGTCTTTATACTAAAGTGCATGCTGTCCTATAGGCTTGTCCCTACAGTACGGTTCTATAATACTACAATTCACAGCAATTTGAAAAAAATTAAAAAAATTGTTTTTCAATTAATTACCTTTAAAGCTTAACTATTAAAATTCAGAATTTGTAAGCCCCTGATATACAAGTAAGCCCCATTTTCTCCAAAAACCGAGTAACCGAAATAATTGACTAATAAGAATGCTTACTGTATTGATGCTGCATACAAGCATTACTAGAATTCTAATGGACGCGGTCAATCAAATTAATTACTATTTTGCCCATTTTTTATAATTCAACCAAGTATGAGTGCATATTTATACTTTGACTCAGAATTACCAATCTTGCAATTTAAATTGAAAGAAACGATTGGACTGCCGCACAGTGGGACAAAAAACTTCCATGGTCAGATTGCTATTCCGAAGACAATTGTTAACGGATTTTAACTTTTTTATAAATGAATGCTAAGAAAACTTCGTATCGTAATGTTGTGGCTGAATTGTAAATTTTTGACTATTTTTTGTATATTGAAAAAAACGAAAAAAATTTGAATTTGTTATAAATAAATAAGAGAATGAGAATGGTCTTGTTGAGATTGGCGGCAAATCGTCCCATGATTCGAACTTTATTTGAATAATTTATGGACAAAAAGAGTTTTTTAGTTAAATTAATAAAAGTTAATAAATAACTTGTTATTTTAAAAAAAATTTCATTAACAAATTTCCATATTAGGTATTTCAATAAAATAAATCAAGATTTTTCAGTGAATTGTAAACAACAATGATTTAAACAAGTTTGTATCATTTTAGGTATTTATAAATAAAATACTGCTTTTTTACAGAATTAACAGCCAGTTATTTAGCAATTATTTGTTGTTATGAATTGATAATATTTAATAATTTTGTAACCAAAATCAATTAGCCAATGCCTTATTTGTATATATTTCAGAATTTAAACTTCTTTTTTTGTGTAATCTACCGAAACATTTCCGATTTTTTTTAAAGTTTGACAACGATCGACTATTTTTATTAACAATTTATTTAGCGTAGTTATACACGGTATATAATATAAAATTTATACATAAATTTCCCAGGTGGGCATATTAATATGAAAACAAACTGATTCTAAGAAAAACAGTTTCTGTTTTACTGATATCGTCGAAACTGCATGTGATACACTTACATCCCGAAGTAGTAATTGAGTTTCTTTAATAAATCATTAATTTTTATCAACTAATATATTAATATAAAAATTAGGGATATTTATCGAACTATCAACAAAAGTTAAAAAATGTGGTATTATCAGTTGATTACGGACAAGAAAAAACAAGTGCAAATGCTAAAAAATAGCATTTTAAATAAGAACAAATTTTCATTTCGTCCTACCGAGATAGCCCCTTTTGATTTGCACACGCGATACATACCGCCTCTTTTGTGTTGAGGAAAAGGTGAGAACTACGGTTCCAGTTTATAAATAAATGGATTTTTTATTTACAATGATATCTGATCAAAGGAAGAGAAAGAATAAGATGAAACTACAAGAAATTTATTGGAATAAGAGAAAAAGGAAAGTAACTTTGGTAAGTTTGTGGTGTCATGGCCTAGAGGGTGGGGACTGGGACACGTGTAATCCAATGTCCATCATTACTGATCTGAGGCTGTCCTACGCAGCTTCACTTCAGCCTTTTAGAAGCCTATTCTATAAGGCTTTGATAGAGGACGTGGAGGGCCAGAATCAGACCTATGGTAAATTCGCATCCTTAAGTGGAAGAGTACCGCGACTGTCCATTCTAGGAGAAAATCCTAGGACCTGATAAAACTTTGGCTTCTTTCTAGGAACAGGGGATTTATCGTTTCAACCTTACAACCTTCATTCGAGGAGATACAGTCAACCCGAAAACCACCGGTTTGAATAGCCCACGCCTCCAAAGAACCAAGGTTTCCTAAGAACAGCAGGCTAAGTTTGAATCATGTAGATTAAGAAGTGGGATGATTTCCGAGTGTTTTTAACTAGTATGAAAGAAATCGTTAGGTGATTTTTTTCGAAAGAACCAAATGATAAGAGAAGTTTTCTGTGATATAAATTTTTAATTTTGCGTCCAAAAATAGTTCCCACGTCCATAATATTCATTTATTTCCCCCTCTCTTTTATATTTCGAAAAATGTGTAGAAAACACCAATTTTTTCCTAATTCTACTTGCTTCGTCCATTTACTCTTTTTTACGTAAAATAAATTAAAGAGGATTAAATTATCTTTAAAACTAAAAATTGTATTCTTTTTCATACAGAACAACCGTTATAATATCTTATAGCAGGCTGCCTTTTGTGGAACCTTATTAAAGATCTCCTTTTTATTTATAATTTAGTTTGTATATATTGAATTAATACTTTTAGTATTTTATTTAACGCTTGTGCTCAGAAAAGTAAATCTTTAAAAATAAGGGTTTCAAATCTTTATTTAAAGAAAATTTATAAATCCTTTATTGTCACTATATATTCCCAATTTATTATTACAATACACGAGTTTTTTATTCCAATAGTGAATGAGAAATTCATTGGTTTGTTGCATTGAAAAAAAACATTAAAAAAAATTAGATTGTTTAATTTGTAAGATAAATCCACAAAAAACAGCCTCTTTGTAGACGCCAAACAAAAAGTTTTCATGCAAGAAAACTTTACTTATTATTTTTCCCATTCGAAAAAACTCACACAAATTGCTAAAAAAACAACAAATATCAAGTTATTTTAAAAGGGTACCTAAAGATTTTTTCATATTCGGTAAAAATACTCATACGGCATCTCCAAAAGTAGCCAAATAGTGCATTTGTTAAATAAGGTAGTTTAAACAATTATTAACTTTTATTTGGTGACCAAATATGATACTTAGGTTTTATTTTTAAGTAATATATGTTCGATTTCATAGAAAAACTTTATTTATTCCATCAAAAATATCGTGTATGGAAATTTGTTTATAAAAATTGCTTTTAAAATAACAAATCCTTTATAATCTTTTAATAATTCAACTAAAAAACTTTTTCTGTTTATAAATTGTTCAAATTTATTGCGAATCAAGCTTAAAAAATTCTAATATCTCAAGTTTGTAACCTTTAGAGAAACAAAACTTTAATGTATGGAAAATTTTCAAGCCAAACAAATAATATTGTACAAACCTTAAAGTCTGTCACTCGATTTATGTCGTTTTAATCGTCATTTGCGTGAGTCTTCTTTTATAGTAAAATATTTGTAGTTATATGTAGGTACTAAAGTAGTTATTTGTAGGTACTAAAGTAGTTATAAACAAATTTTTTTGTAAATAGGATAATAAAACTCAAAAGTAAATTTTGACAACAAAGTCATCATCAAAGATATTTCTTAAAAAAACAGTTTCAGAGTAAATAAAATATATAAACTATTTCGTTATCTTCTCAGCAGATGTCTATTTAATGATTTTAAATATTAAAAAAGGATAAATTTCATCGTTTTCCTGCCTTCATTAGCCTGATACCATGCAGTGATATCACGTGTGTCCGCGCATGCGCGAGAATCAGATGGACTGGTTTGTTTATTATTTCCTAGCCTCTGTTTGCAATTAGAGATCAAACGTCTTAATGAATGTGCAATATTTGTTCTATTCTTTTTATGAATTCCTACCCTACACAGTATATTTCCTCGAAGATGCGTGCAAAAATAAATAGTTTTGTTTTAAAAGGAAAACTGCACTGCAATCTTCATTAGAGAAAACTAAAAGTAGGTATTATTATTATTTTCATTGTTATAAATGTTAAAAATTTTAAGCTCTATTAAAAGTAACCTCGAGGAGTCAATTAATCCTCACGGTTTTCCCCGTGTATAAAATTATTGGGAAACTATTCGAGGTCAGAATAAACCATCCTTTTCGCTAATGTGGCGCTGTCAAGATGGTCTATAGAATAACAAAAAATTTTAAATAACTAGGCTTCTAATTTATTACGTTATCTTACTCACGCTCGTGAAAATTATCTACAATATGTGGTTAAATATTTAGTTCTTCCTAATTTGCATGTGTTACAGCGTTTAAACTTTTTAATGCCACGCGCACTTTTGAAACAAAATCCTAACCTTCTATTTTCACCTTTTATTCCTTTCCATATTTAATGCACGAATATAATTATTACTTTTCTATTTTCAGAAATGCTCTTTTTGGCTTTTAAATTTTCAAATGCCATACAATAAATTTTTGTTGTTAAAGATGAAATTCCTAGTGATAATGTGATTGCCACAGCAGGTACTAAAGTTTGCCTGCAATTTGACAATCACCTTTGTAACAAATTCAATAAATTTTTTAACATTTGCATTGCTATTGGACATCTTTTTTTAATAGTTGCTTTCAGTTTTCTAGGTATTTTTTATTTAATCAAAGAATTTTTTTTAACCGATATACTTCAAAGGCAAATTTTGTTTTCATTTTTTTTATTAAATAAACCAAAATTTAAAAATCGGCAATTACAGTTCGATGCAAAACTTTATAATATTTTAATTTAAAAAAATGTTAAAGTCGGATAATAATTGTCTCTTCAAAAAGGAATTTGTCCACAGACGTTTTTTTTGGCTCACTGTGTGCCGTCCCGCTCTTAATCCGGTACAAGTAAATAAGTGAGTCTGGTCATGATTGGACGATACCACTGCTGGTACAGCACGCTAGTGGTCCCGGAGCGCCACTGTCAGGCACTGCGGCGCGGCGCACTGTAACAACACGATGTGGCGGCACTGTCACTCAGTAGTCCGAAGCCCTTATGGTCAGCCACAGGTTCTTTTTCAGCGAACGCACCTTTAGTACCTCAGTTACAAGACCAGGCCCTGAAGCCTATCACCTGAACTTCTGTAAGCAATACGAGTCCTAACTTGAACTGACTATAGACGCGTAAATATCTTCGACATAAATATCCTCTTTCTCGTCATGTAGGTTTTCAAATTTTCAACAAGGATCTCTGAGTATTGATGTGCGACTATAGAGGCCCATGCCTCCTCAGAACCAAGTTTAACTTAAAAGAGCAGGCTGAAGTTTTTACCATATAAATCATGTTTTGGAGATGCCGTATGAGTATTTTTACCGAATATGAAAAAATCTTTAGGTACCCTTTTAAAATAACTTGAGATTTGTTGTTTTTTTAGCAATTTGTGTGAGTTTTTTCGAATGGAAAAAATAATAAGTAAAGTTTTCTTCAATGAAAACTTTTTGTTTGGCGTCTACAAAGAGTTCCCACATGATTAATATTGATTGAATTTCCCGTCTCTTTTAGATTTTGAAAAATGTTTGAAAGGCAGCCGTTTTTTCCCTAAATTTACGCTTTTGGTTCTTTTTAAGTAAAGCTTCTAAAAAGCAAAAAAAAGGCTCACAAACTTTCAAACAAGTAAAAGAAAAGAATGTTCTAGCGTAAATATTTCTAAAGTTATCACGTCTCAAAGATATTTTTCAGTAAAAAAGTTAATTCTTTTCCTTTTTAAATAATCTCTTGCCTTCAAATATTGATTCTAGATTTTACAGAGCATCAGTTATAGTATCTTATAGCAGGCTGTTTTTTGTGGATTTTTCTTACAAATTAAACAATCTAATTTTTTAAAATGTTTTGTTTCAATACAACAAACCAATGAATTTCTCATTCACTATTGGAATGAAAAAACTCGTGTATTGTATTAATATATTGGGAATATATAGTGACAATAAAGGATTTATAAATTTTCTTTAAATAAAGATTTGAAACCCTTATTCTTAAAGACTTTTTTTCTAAGCACAAGCGTTAAATAAAATACTAAAAGTATTGATGCAATACATACAAACTAAATTATAAATAAAAAGGAGATCTTTAATAAGGTCCCACAAAAGGCAGCCTGCTATAAGATATTATAACGGATGTTCTGTATGAAAAAGAATGCAATTTTTAGTTTTAAGATAATTTAATCTTCTTCAATTCATTTTACGTAAAAAATTTTTACAGAAAACTTCTCTTATTATTTGGTTCTTTCGAAAAAAATCACCCAACGATTTCTTTCATACTAGTTAAAAACACTCTGAAGTCATCCCATTCATTTCCTTCTTTTTTTAGTTCCGATAAATTGAATCCTACATACTTCTGGCATTGCGCAAGAATGTTAACATTATTTTTCTTTAGGCAAAAGTCTCCTGAAATATATTTTTTCTTTCTTTAATACATTTGCAGTTAAAAATTCAACATATACGACACTAGATTTATAAAGGCTGAAGCTTATTAGAAAAAATTGTAATACATTTTTAATTTTGTGATTTTTATTTTCATCACTTAAATCTGTCAATTGGTGATCACTGGCGTGATGGCGATATTTGGACATTTTAACTTACTGTTTTTAACTTGAGGATTTTAGGCATATCATTTTATTAGCTTTAATGCTATTATAGGGAAAAAGTTAAATTTTTATATTATACAAATTATTTAGCAAAACAGAAAAAACGCAGATATTTTAAATAAATTATTATATTAAAATATTTAGGTATGATAATAATTATCTTTGTAAATTCTTTTTTATACAACTCTGCATTAGTTCTTAATTGATTTAAATCATATATGATGCCTTTAATGTATCGGCCTTTATTATGGTCAGAATAAAAGATTGATGTTTATTATTACTAGTATTTATAAAAATTGTTATTATTTGGTATACACTTACAAAAAATTTATAATTTAATATGCATATATTTCGGACCAGCCCACCTTCGATTCGGTTCCTTTCCTTCAAAATTCAACTAGAGAGTCTATGAGAAAACCACAGGACGCGTCCTCAGGTTGCGTATAGGGGATCATTGTATCAAGGATTTCTGCTAAATACGGTTACGGGTCCCCGGGACCTGGACGTTTTTTCTTACCAGAGTAGATTTTCGAACTGTTTTTTAATTTTTTGCAAAATATTCATTATACACAATTTATTTTCATATTTATTTTTACAATATTCATTTTTGCGAGCCTCTGGGCTGCAACTTAAAACTAATATAGCTAAGTCTACTTAAGCTGCAGATATTTGAGTTTGAAGTTTGTTCAGGCCTGTTGAACCCGATCTAGGAGAAAAGGAAAATTTCGAGGTGATGCGTAATAATCGTGCCGAAAGCTGAATCGCACCCGGGCGAGCGGTCTTTCAAAGGTGATCCTGGGATATCGAATGATCGCCCAGCAATCAGTTGGTATTTTTCTCAATAATTAATTGTCTGCGTAAGAGCATGTGGCACCTGTATACATGGTGACAGATTTTAATCTATAATTTCAAATATGTTTTAAAATACTCTATCTACGAAGAAAAGGTTGGGACCAAGGTTGACCAGGACCGAGGGGGCCATTGGACTATATCATAAATTTTGACCTTGAGGTCAATTTTCAAGGCCAAATGGAGGTAAGAACATTTTCTTAAATAAGAAACCCTACTTTTGACTGCGGATTTAAAAAGAGCGAGAAATTTCACGTCAAAAGTGACCTGTGGAAAAATGGTGAGACCTTGGAAAGGTAAAAAATTAATGTCAAATGTCTGAAAAACGACCAAATGCCCTTTTTCTGAATTCTCTTGGTTTTTCGGTAAGATGCTTTACAAAAGTCGATGAAATGTTAAGGTGTACATCACCTTGACCATTATGACCTTCAGATCAATTTTCAAGGTCACTTGAAGGTCAGTACGATTTTTCTTAGGATTTTTATCTGTGGATTGTTATCACAAACCCGCCCCCCAACACAAATAGACAGTAACAATCATTTCAGATAAGATGTAAAGACAGTGACTGTGTAGTTACAAAAGTGACAATCTTGAGAATGTCACTGCTATGTGACTGGTTAAAAAAAAGACACTTCGTCCTTACTTTACTGACTTGTGGATCAATATGAACAGCTGCTAGAACAGTTATAGCTCTTGCATCATTTTCATTGTACTCATGATTTCGGTGTTCTCGAAAAAGAATCCCATTGCGAGCTCTTTCAGTCAAAGTACCTATTGTTAAATTAGTAGGATGTCCTCTGTCAGGAAACCATTCAGCGTAAAGCCTTGATGCAGCGGCATAGTTAACGTAAGATTTCTCTAAAATTAGTGTGATTTCAACGATTACAACAGGTAAGTAATCAGTCATATTGCAAAATTTCATTAGAATCTATCCAAATATCAGATAAATTGACAATACCTAATTTTTTTTCTTCCAATTTTCAATTATTCAAATTATGAACATGAAATCGGCAGAATTTAGTATTTTGAAATAATAAATTTTTCCTGCATAAAGCTCTGAACAAGATTATTATGTCAATAAACAAAAAAGCTAAACACCAAATGGTAATGAGGACGGCAAGAAGCATCCTATCAGGGAAACAAATGCCTCGCGATGGAGTGTGAATTTAGTCAACCACTTTAACGAAAAACAAATGTTTGCAATTGGAAATTCAAATGATAAAAATAGTAATACATTTTTATAGATTTTTACCGTGGTGATTTAAATGTTTTTTTTTTTCATTTTGCTTATTATTTTGTTTATCATATTGATTGGCTTTATTTTTCCTTTTATCTTCTTTATTATTTTCCAAATGGTTTTACCCTCGTTAGCGTTATCCCGCTTTTGCTTGTGTTTGTTCTTGATTTTAAGTTCAGTTATTTGTGAAAACTCCTTTCAAATTTTTTGATTTAATCAGCTCAGTCTTCCATTCTTTACCTCTTGAGTTTGCTTTTGGTTACAAAATTAAATCTTTTGTTTAATTCCCCCTAAAAGTTTCTCATTATACGTATTTAATCGTTAGCATTTTCGATTCACAAAAAGTCCGCGTTTTACAGATCATCGCGGATATTTATCATATGATCTGTTTTAAATGTTTTTCATTATTTCAGAAAATGCACGGGACTCTCTTCTTTTTTGTCACCGTATTTAATTGGCCAATTAATTATAATTTAAAAGGGCGTTTATGTCATTCTAAAGCAAAAAGGAGTAGCTGTGAATGTCTCATTATCAATATTATTTTTGGGCTTATTATCTGCATCTGTATTATTTACTAGCATTCGCGGACGTCTGTTTAATTTATCTCTTGTTGTTGATAGTCTACGAAATCTGTTTTACTTTGAGTTATTTTTGTCCTCTAATTGTTCTCTCTTGCCGGTATTTTGTAATATTAAATATTAACTCTTATTCTGATTAGGTTTTTATTGTCATTGTAATCTGTTTCTAATAGGCACTAGATGTGATATTACAAAAATGAATCAACTTCAAAAGTTTAATTGTTTAACTGTGGTCGATTCCCAGATATATTTCTATTTTCTAGACAAAAAGGTTTATTTTACTTAGTCTTCACTTATTTATTGGGATCGATGCGCCTAGTGTGAATGAATATTTATAATCTTAAATTAAAGTATTACTGATTGAGTCAAAGACTCTATTTGTATTTCTGTTTATAATTTAAGTAAGATTGTGTTATGTGGATTGATTATTTCTATTTTAAACTGGGTCAGTAAATGTCGTTTCAATTATTCTATGTCTATTATTCTATTCTTTAAACTAATACGAATGGTTGTAGTTTTCGTATTTTTTAACGCATCACCTGTATTGCGATCTATTTACCTATTAATTTATTATTTTAGGAGTATCTCCCATGTTTTAGAGTATTATTGAGAACGGATTTCTAATAAGGAGTTTAATGGTGACATTATTTAAGTTAATGTTTTGGTTAGGAAGAGTAGCAGCACATTCCAAGTCCAAACAATCATGATCGTTTCTTGTGTTAGTAGGTCAAGCCATTATTTTTTTGAATTTCCCTGATATAACTTTGAAGTAATTTAAATATAGTAAAGTGCTTGTTTATGGGACATCCTAGACATTTTTGTTCTCAGGTACTTTGTTTGGGTGATACGTAAAATAATTTTGCGCTTAGAATTTCGTTCGGAAGCATCGGACCTCGCTTTTCCGATACGAATATGATGGGGAAAATTGTGGAAAAATTGATTTTCATTAAATAACCATGAAAAATGTATAAAATCATGGCAATTCCTGCGACTTGTCACATAAATAATATAGGTCACATAGGTTTCCCTTTCCAACGTTTCACATAAATAATATAGGTCACGTAGATTTTCCTTTCCAACGTCTCATGGGGGACTCCTTTTGCAGGTCACAGAAATAATGTAGGTTACATATGCTTCCCTTATCAAATTCGCTTCGGGGGTGAAACTGATCATAGAAATAATGCAGGTCATGTAGGTTTCTCTTATTAGAGTCTGATCGACGCTCAAGAACGGACTCCTATGACTGGTCACACTTATAAGGTAGATCACGTAGGTTCTCCTTTCCAACATTTAATGGGGTGCAAAAAGGCAACCCTGTGATAGGTAAAAAACCATGTTCTTAGACTCTTTTTAAGGGTTTTCCCATGAAAATAAAATTTGTGCAATTTTCACTATCATATCCGTAATCAGCGCGTCATATTACATAAGTATACATAGTTTTTAAAAAACGGAGATCCGATGCCTTTCGAACTTTATCAATTAGATTTCAATGGTATAATATCATTTTTCACAAATTTTTTACATTATTTTAAACCTAAATCAATTTTACCAATTTAATTTGAAATTTTCTTAATAATTTCCGCTTTTGGTCTTATTTCGCGTAACTTAAATTACGCCTTTTGAAACATCGATTATCACTTAGCACATAAATATCATCACATAAGAATATAATCAACAAGCATGTTATCAAAGAATCAATATTAGCACATGAATATCATAGGCAATTCAAATAAATGAGAAGGCAATGCGATCGAACAAGCGTTTAAAGTAAAATATAATTTTATTAAAAGTGTTTCCTTTTTCAGAGCGGGTTTTTGGAATTTAGGACAAAAGGTGGGTTTTTTACAGTTGCACGACAGGTATTACGTAGTAATGCCGAGAGCGGTACATGAAATTGGGATGCGGAGAGGAACGTCGAACACAGAGATGAATACGAAGTTTAAACCAATACTGTGGCTTACTTTCACGTACATAGTACATACATTGAGTGGGAGCAATTTATGAAGCCCGTCGGCTTCCCGTGTAGGAATTCAAATGGAGAACTAGTCTGGTTTTCGACCAGTTACCAGTCGGGGGTTAGTCAGGTCACCCGACTTGTCCTAGTAGAGGCCTCATCGGGTACCAGTAGGTGACTTATGATAATACAATTGTTCCGAAGAAATTAGTTTTAACGAATATTTCCAAAAACAGAGTGCTGGAGTGCTTATATCAACTGGGCTTTACATTGCTATAACTGAAGAAACAACACTCGTAAAGTAGAACTATTTTCTTCAGAAGAACCTTATTTAGTTTTTTAAAAGAATTTATTATGTAGGTAATAAATGGGAACTATAATTACAAGAATTTTACATTTTTATTTCAATCAATAATACTGAAGCTATTTCTAAATACATTTAGAATATATATGTTATTATATATAGTTTTAGCTTTATATTGTATTAAATATTATGAAAGCTATTTAGATTATATAAAATGCCAATTAGAATTGGCGATAAGAAACGCCTAAAAGTTTAATTGAAAAGAAATCGCACTGCTTTAAACTCACCAACATACGCAAGTATAAAAATATAGTATAATTAAAACATATTTTGGAGCTTATTTTTAGTTTAGTTTGTTTATATCGCTGTGTAATCTTATCAACTTTCTTATTTGGTTCTTAACTTTCTTCCGGAAATGCGTAATCCTTAATGGGTAAAATTCTTAATTGATTAACGGCATCTTCATAGTATCCTTAAATATTTAAAAATTTAATCTCTGCTCAATCTCAACAGATGAGAGGATAATTTTAAATGTAATTATTGATTGAGGGGCCGTACATAAATTACGCACAGGATTAAGGGCCCTCTTTGCGAAACCCCTCTCCATATAATAAACCGTAAAAAAATATTTCCGCCCCCCAAACTACGTACGTAATTTTTAATTTCCACAAATGTTTTGCTAGTAAAATGTTCAAATTTATTCATATATTTTAAACAAAAAAAGTATTTTCTACTACGACAGATGACTTTCTAACAAAATACTTGAATTTGCAACAAAAAAGTATCGTACTTTATTTTTTAATCACAAAGGATGAAATTTATACCAAAAAAAAAAAGAATTTTAGAACCAAGATGACGAATTTTCACCAAATTACCATTGTTTACTCTAAAAATAAATAAAATTTAATCTAAATTGTTGAACCTTTCAAGGCAAAAAGACGAACTTTGAAACTTATGCATTCACACCCAACAAATGTCAAATTGAAAACAATGAAAATTATTTTTAAATAAGAAATATTTTTTCCGGCTAAACAGTTGAATTTACAACCTAAGACCGAATATGAATTTTCAACTACAAATATAAATCTTCAAGAAAAAAAATAACTGCTGAACGAAGTGATTTAAACAAATGTTTCAAACAAAATAGTTCAATATTTGCGCGCAGAAGCATAATATTTCCCAAAAAATTACAATTTTCATTAAAAAAAATTTATTTCTACTAAAACAGATGTATTTTTTAATCAAAGATGAATTTTTTCACAAGAAATAAGTTTCTACGAAAAAAATTCAATTTTCAATCCCAAAGACGAATTTCTAATTCAACCAAATAGTTGAATTTTTATCCAAGGAAGATGTAATTTCTGCTTAAGCAAGTGAATTTTACAATAAAAAAGGCAAACTTTTAGAAAAGAGGTTGAATTTTTAACCGAACAGTTGCATTTTTATTCATAAAAGTAACAATTTTTTAGAGCAGATGAATAAAAAGTAAACACTAAAATAATAGTTAAATGATTATACAAATACAAATTTTTAAGGAAATATTTTGACCATAAAGTAAATTTTCTAGGTAATATTTTAATTTTTAACAAAACAGTTGCATTTTTTTCAAGAATGGAGGAATATTTATGCTGAAAAGGAAGAACTTCTAAAGGAAAAATACACATTTTCAGAAACAATAATGTTTACCTAAAATAGATTTAAATTGACTAATATGCAATAAAATATGAATTTTACAGAAGAGGTTCATGTTCTACGAAAAGAGCTAAATTATTAACCCAGAAAGACGAATTTTTAACAAAACAGTTGAATTTACAACCAAAAAAATGTTGTTTCAAGAAAATTATAAAATTTTCAGCAAAATAATAAAATTTAAAGCTAAAAAGATCATTTACAGTGGAAAGTTTTTGCGAATTTGCAAAAATTACGTACATGCGTGAAGGAGCCCCGCCCCCCTCGACCGAGAACTCTAACAGACCGTCTCCCCAGGCGC
>JAAAKG020170187.1:0-27597 GCA_010014905.2 Druon quercuslanigerum | reverse complement strand
ATAAATATAAAAAAATAGTAAAAAAAAATACAAAATGTCAGTATTCAGATGGTAGTTGAGAAATACTGTTAAATACATTAAAAGGTTTTATTTTTTAATGTCACATTATTAAAAGCTTTATAATATTTTGTATTTTAGATTTAAATACTTTTATTATGATGTTTAACATTCAATACAAATATAAATAAAAATAAAAAAAATTATTAAGTTGTAAAAGAATCAAAATTTGTTTTTATTTTTAAAGGCCACCTTAAAACATTTATATCAAATTATTTAATTTGGAACGCTTTTAATTAGGAATAATGCAATTTCAATACGCTCGAATTCCCATATTCTTTATCCAAAGAAAAATCTGTTCATTTTTGAACGCTTTGAATTAGAAATGATACAATTTCATCACCTTTCTGATGAACTTGTTTAATTATTAATTTTATTCTAAAATTTTTCAATTTTGAAATATTCAGATTCAAAAATTTTTAGCTTCAAATACATTCAATTTCCAATGTCTAATTCTTTTTCATTCAATTTAAAATTCTGCCTTTTTCAACATTTTACCTGATCTACGATTGTTTGATTTGCAACGTTTTCAGTTGATAACCGTACATATATATTTTTTTTTCGAACGCTTTCAATTAGAAATAAATTATTATTGCTTTAAACATTTCTGAAGCTCCTAATATTTAAAAAAATGTTGAATAATGTACTTTTTCATGGATTAAATTTCTAATTTTAGAAAATAAAAGCGTAGGTGCGGGAACTCGCGCGTGCATTTACTGCTGGTAAGATCTAATGAAAAAGAATGTAAAAATAAATTTTAAGAGTTAAGTAGTGCATCAGAAAATACCTAATTACAGGATCGAGAATGGCTTTCAGATGTGAGAATTACCGTCAGGAGGTTTAATTAAGAATCCGATTCTTAACGAGAGTCCACTGAGACTCTTGTTCTATGTGAAAAATGGAAAAAATCAATTCACCATTTTTAATTAGTGCTCAGCTATTCTGTAATTAAGGGCCCTGTTGAGTTAAAATGTCAATTTCATACTGCTTGAAAGGTAGAAGATGCGTAAAATAATTCACTCTTTATTTAAAAACGATCAACTAATTTTTAATTATTATTTTTAAATGGTGAAAGGCGATTCTTATGCATATAGGAAATTAAAAGATCTACACAAATTTATTGTATCGCAATATTATTGATACAAAAGTTGTGTTCCCAGCTTCGTAAAAACATATATTATTTCATAGAAGACATATGCATTAAAACTAAAAATGTAGAAATTTAAGAGCTACTGGTAAGTTTTTAATGGATTAACCCATTAAGTCCTGACTGACCACATTTTTAAATTTTTTTTTCAACGGCTCTATTAACTATGAAATCGGTCATAGAAAAAATCGGCAATACCTATTTCCGACGTAAAACTATCTGATCTTTCTATTTCTGCAGTTAGAATTTCAAAAAAATGCATATTTGAAAAGATATATTTGTTTACTTAACGAAAAACACGAATTGTCGAATGAAAAAAATTTTTATTATGTAATTTTCGGAACGAAATCGTTCGTAGATTTTTTTTATTTGTACATTAAAACTGTCCGCGCACTCTAGCCTTCAAAATGTAGTGGTTGGTTTTTTCAAATTAAACATGGCGGCATCCAATATGGCGGCTTAAATTCAAAATTTTTTTATTTGTACGGTACTTTTTCCTGCAATAACAATTTTTGTTCAATTTTAATAAAAATAAGTGCAAGATGTTTTTTTGGGTCGCTGATTGTGAATCTGCTATCAAGCTTTCAAAATTCAAGATGGCGGGTCCAATATGGCTGCCAAAAATTTCAAAAAATTGTTCAATTTTTATGTAAATTCGTATTGGTGGGTTTTTCGGATTGCTGATTACGAATCTATTGTCAGATTTTCAAAATTCCAGATGGTGAATATAATGTAACTGCCAAAAATTTCAAAAAATTGGTCAATTTTCATGAAGATATTCAATTTAAAAAAAACGAGATTCCTAAGCAGCTAAAACATTGATTTCAACGGCTAGCAATAAAAAGGATGAAATAAGTAAATTACATGCAACTTTAACAATAGAATCAAAACAAAAATGTTAATATTTTAAAAAATGTGGTTCAAGGACGCAGAAAATCTGTAAGATGTGCGATGTGTATTCATGCACACATAATATATGTCGTCTAAGAAACGCGAAACATAACCTCCCCATTCATAATTTCATGAAAATTAAACAATTTTTTAAAATTTTTGGCAGCCATATTGGATCCACCATCTTAAATTTTGAAAATCTGATAACAGATTCGTAATGAGCGATCCGTAAAACCCTCTTATACGAATTTTCATGAAAATTGAACCATTTTTCGACATTTTGGGCAGCCAAACTGGATCCGCCATCTTGAATTTAAAAAACTAATAACATATTCGTAATCAGCAATCCAAAAAACCCCTCGATAAAATTTTTGATGAAAATTGAACAACTTTCGAAACTTTCGGAAGCCATATTGGATCTGCCAACTTCAATTTTGAAAATGTGAATCAATAAGTTAGAATCTTATACTAAGCATTTGGATTATTGATTATAAAAGGTTTTCTTATAAAAAAATTTTAATTTGAAAAAATTAAAAAAAAACGAAGAAGCTTTGTTTATTGCGTTCACCTCATCGTGGTGGAATCCAGGCAACGACATATAAGACCCATAACCTTCCAATTCAAAGTTTTAAAAAATGTTAACAATTTTTTGAAATTTTTGGCAGCTTTATTAGATCCAAAATCTTGAATTTTGAAAATCTGATAACATATTCGTAATCAGCGAGCCGTAAAACCACTCCCTTATACGAATTTTTATGAAAATTGAATATTTTCTTGAAATGTTTGGCAGTCATATTGAATCCGCCATATTGAATTTTGAAAATCTGATAGCAGATTCCTAATCACCGACCCAAAAAGAAACTCTATATGAATTTTCATGAAAATTGAACCATTTTTTGACATTTATGGCGGCCATATTGGATCCGCCATCTTGAATTTTGAAAATCTGGTAGCATATTTTCAATCAGCGACACAAAGAAACTAATTTGCAATAATTTTTATCAAAAAGGATAAAAATTGTTAGCGGAGGAAAAAATACCGGAAAAATTAAAAAAATTTATTATTTGGGCCGCCATATTGGATGCCGCTATGTTTAATTTAAAAAAACCTACCACTAAATTTTAAAGGCTAGAGTGCATGGACACTTTTAATGCACAAATCAAAAAAATCTACCGTGATTTCGATCCTAACATTACATATTAAAAAATTTTTTCATTCGACAATTCGTGTTTTTTGTAAAATAAACAAATATATATTTTCAAATATGCATTTTTTTTAAATTCTAACTTCAGAAATCGAAAGATCAGATAATTTCACGTCGGAAATAGGTGGTGTTGATTTTTTCTATGACCGATTTCTTAATTAATAGAGCCGTTGAAAAAAATTTTTAAAATGTGTCCCGTCAGAACTTATTGGGTTAAACTGGTTATTTTAATGTATTCTGGAGCTTTTCTCTATACAAAATTCCTAAAAAATGTAATAAACATGGTGCTAAAAGTTTTTTTTCTAAATAGCTCCCTTTATAGTAATATCTTATCGGCTTTGAGCAAGATCAATCATGATAAAATCACTTTTTTTAAGGGCCTTTCTCTGCCAAATGTGACCTCCTTTTAGGAATATCAGTCTTTGAAGAACGCTCGCGATTCGTTGGAAAAAGTATTATTGCCCTTTCGTGCATCTGCCAGGCAGAAAGATCGAGGGTCCATTTCTATCATCGATAACGATATCCTTTGCCGTCGTTCGAGTTACCGGGAAGCGTCTGGAGAATAGTGGAGGAAGAGGATAGGGGAAAGGAAAGAGGCGCTAAAAAGAGAAATATTCCGCCACTTTCATGTCGCAAGTCTTGTATATGTGTAGACGAGATTTCAGGTGCTCTAAGCTCTAGCATTTGTCCCGGAAAATGGGGCATATCCTTCCTTGGTGTTGCAATAAACCGTATCTATCGTACACTCTAGCATTTTTCACATCCCAAGCTAGCAAGCTTCTTCAGAATGGAAAAAATCTGTCTTCATGGAAGACCACGTCTAAACGCAGAGAAACGTCAGCGCGATACAAATAAATACGCTCCATTCCCGAGCAAAATTGGAAAATAAGCTTCAAATTGAAATGCATCATTCTTTAAAGCACAACATTACCACCCCTCTCTCCTCCCATCTTCTTATTTCCTATACTTAGCAATCCGCCAATCATCCCCTCTTTGCCCTTCAACGGCTCGCCACGAGTCATCTTTGTATTACTCTTCTATTTGCTCCTCTTCTCTCCTCGCCCCTCACCAACCGACAAATCACCCTCTTACATAACTTCTACTCTGCATTAACGTCTTTTCGAAACACCCTATCCCTAACTCATCCCTGCAGCATTTTAGATTTACCAGGGTGGCGATTCGGCGGACGATTTTAAATGCCGAGTCATTTCCCGATTTTCCCTGGTCAAGTTTTTCAATTTTCCCGGTCAACTAAAAGTAACAGATACATATTTGTCTCTAAACGCAAACTTTACTTTAATTCATGACATTTACTTCAAACATCCTTTAACACAACAGAGTAAAAACTTGCAAAATGAATTAATTTTTAAACAAAAATCTAAATTTTACTGAAAAAGATCAAATGTTAACAAAATATTATATAAGTAAATTTTAAGTTGCAAAAATTAATGTTCAACCAAAAAACTAACTTGTTACATTTTCAAACAGTAATAAATTTTAAAGTAAAATTGTAAATATTTAATTGCATTATTTAAATTTTAAACAGAAGGATGATTTTTTACCTAAAATCATGAATCTTCAATTAAAATATTTGAATTTTTTAACAAATAGTTAAATTTTTAAACAAGAAGATTAATTTCTACTAAAAAAGATGAATTTACAACTAAAAAAGATCATTTTTAAACCAAAAATTGAACAATTAAATTTTCATTAAAAAAATGAATATTCAACCATAGAGCTGAATTTTTAGTTAAAATTATGAAAAATTCTACTAGAAAAATAGTTACATTTTCAATTTAAATAACTAATAATTCTCAAACAAAAAAGAAACAAATTTTCAGAAAATAATTAAATTTCCGTCAAAAAAATTCCGTTTCGTCCAAATTGTATTATATTATATTTCAACCAAAAAAATTAATTTTTAATTCAAACGATGAATTTTCAACCAAAACATTATTTTTTGAAAAAAGAGTTTAACCTTCAACCAAGTACTTTTATTTCCAGACAAAAATATGAATCTACAAATAAAATGAGAACTATTGAACTGGAACATTTAAATTTTGTACCGAAAAGAATTTTTAAACGAGAAGAATAACTTGTAAATAAAAAGAAAATTTTCTACAAAGAAAATGGATTTTGAACAAAAAATGTAAATTTTTAATAGAATAGTTGAATTTGCAATTTAAAAAAAGACAAATTTCGAACCAAATTGTTGAATTTAAAAAAGAAAAGATCGATTTTCAACAAAAACTGGACATTCAGATTTTCAATTGAAAGAATTATGTTTGAACCAAATTGTTGAATTTTTAACTAAAATAATGAATCTTCAACTGGAACAGTTAAACTTTACAACGACAAGATGAATTTTTAAATATAAAGATTAATTTTCTACAAAAAAGAGCGAATTTTCCACAAAGTAAATACATTTTCAAACAACTAGTTTAATTTTTAGTTGAAAATATCAATTTTCAAGCAAATAGTTGAATTTTTATTTTTTTTTAATATATATTTTTAACCAAAAAAAGAGTGGTTCAATTTTCTGTAGAAACCCTAATTTTTAACCATAAAAAATATTTTCAACAAATTAGTTCAATCTTTTACTGAAATACCTAAATTTTTAGTTAGAAAAAGTTCATTTTAAAGAATTTAGTTACATTATTAATAAGACATAAATGTTTAATTAAAATGATGAACCTTTAAACAAAAAAAGTAATTTTTAATAAAAGAATTTAACTTTCAACCATTTAGTTGATTTTTTGACCAAACAAAGATGAATTCGCAAAGAAAAGGTCACCAAATTTTCTATTTTAATTAAAAAATATTTCTTGTTTGAAATACTACTTCTACTCTAAAAAATACTTGAAGTACTTACTTTATCTAGACCTTGGAAGAGTAAGGTTTTAAGTTGTGACAAATTCTTGGAACATGGATTCTTTTTAATTCATTTCTTCTAAATTCGAATGATAATTCTTTAAGAACTTTCCGTTCCGGGTAAAAATTCCCAATTTCAAGTGAAATTATCCTTCTTTACGGAAACTCCCTGTCCTTAACTAAAAACATGAACTATTTTCTGAAATTTCTTATGCCAAGTAAGGATAAATAATAAGTAAGCAAATGAAACCTGATAGATCCATTTGTTTAAAAAAAATTTTTAATCTCACAGAGAAAAAAATTACAAAATGTTTTTCTTATAATATAAAATAATAAACACTTAGTAACAAACTATGATTTAAATGATATAAATACTGGGAATGGAAATCACTTTAAATAAAAAGTGAGAAACATCGCCTAGCAATTTTTTATCATCCCGTAAGGATTCGAGCAAGTAAAATCGACATTTTCAAATAACTAAAACAAGGAAAGATTTTTTGACAAAACTATTGGAAGCTAAAAATTACTTTAAAATAAATGTGGCAAACACCTCATATCAGGAGAATTCGATAAACTTATTTAGAGGGTTATTTTGACATCCCTACAAGTTTCAAGTAAGGAAATCAACATCTATTGACAATCAAAACCACAACTAATTTTTTATAAAACGATTGAGGTCTGAAAATCACTTCAAAATAAGTACAGGAAACATCTGTTAGCAAGAAAAGTAGTTAAATGTATCTAAAGGGTTCTTTTGACATCCCTTACACATTCAAGAAAGTAAATCGACATTTGCAAAAAACGAAAACAACGGGATTTTTTTCATAAAACTTTTGGTCTCGGAAATCAATTCACAATGAATTTGGAAAACATCCACTAGCAGAAACTTTATTCAACCTATTTGAAGGTTTTTTTACATTCTTTAAATATTCAAGCAAGAAAATCGACATTTCTAAACAATCAAAATCAGGGAAGATTTTTTAAGTGAAGTATTGGGGTCGGAAATCATTTTCAAATAAATTTTGGTAATATATTCTGGCAGAAAAAGTGGCAGAATTTTGTTAAGGGTTATTTTTAAAATCCCTACAAATAAATTTTAACATAGTGGCGCACGCCTGCTGCACCTTTTTTTAAGCAATTTCGGACACGATTCCTTTCTATTTCTCATAGTTAGCGGATTATAATACAAACCTCAAAATTAATTCAAACAATTTTCCTTGTAGGGAATGTTAAAAAAAACGTTGAAATAAAATCAATGATCTTTTCTGCTAAAGGAAGTTTTCTGCATTTATGTCTAAGTGATTTCCGACCCCAATACTTAATTAAAAAATCTCCTATGGGTTTACTTTTTTCGAATATCGATTTCCTTGTTTTAATATTTAGAGGTGATTAAAAAATTCTTTAAATAAATTCAAATCCTTTTGCTGATAGAGGATAATTCCTGCACATACTTCCAGGTAATTTTAGAAGCTTATTAGGAACTTTCGATTTCCTATTCGAATCTTCAGGGGATCTTAAAATAACCTAAGAAATAAATTTAAACACCTTTTCTGGTAGGAAACTCTCCCTGCATTAATTTTCAATTCATTTAAAATCCCAGTAGTTTAATCAAAAAATCTCAAATACTTTTGGTTTTTCGGAAATGTCGATTTTCTTGCTTGTATTTTTAAGGGATGATAAAAAACCCGTAAAATGAACTTAAACAATTTCCTTCCTTGGTGACATTAGACACGCATATTGTGAAGAAATTTCAAACCACAAAAGTTCACTAAAAAATATATATTATACTTTTATTTTTGAGAAAATTTCTATTTTCGTGCTTGAATCACTATAGGGTGCTCAAACAATCATGGCTTTAGAAGGTCCGATCTACAAAAAATAAGTACAGGATAAAATGTCATAATACACGAATTTTTGCTGTTAAAATACATATAAAAATTGAGAGTTTGGCAATTGCTAAAGTAAAAATTGTAAATTTTTCTGAAAAATTTCTTTCGAATTATAAACCTGCAGATTCAAAATTGCAACAAAATTTATAATTAAAAATTTTGACTAAAAGCAATTTTCTGTACATTCTATGCAGTGCCCTTTATCTACCATCAAACCAGTATTACAAAAGTCAAGAATTTTATCCGATAATAAGTCTTTAGCAAACTAAATTTTACTGTAAATGACTGTAGAGAAGTCAAGGAAAAATTTAATGGGAAAGTGCCTCTAGCAAAGAACCCTGAGACTAACAATGTCTGACACTTCTTAAGAAACGGTAGTGCAAACTTAAGAAACTTTCTTGGATAAGGTTCTGACGCTAAAAGTTAATCAACAGGTTGACGACGGAAGACTACAGGTTCTTTCGTACTGATGAAATACAACTTTCCTATTTAAAAATTATTCTAAGTGAAAATTTAAACTTTAAGGAAACTTTATCATTTTAAAGGAATAAAAGATGAAATTTTAGTTCTATAAATTATAATTTGACTTGTCTAAGATGAAAATGTATTCAATAAACGGGATTTTCTAGAGGATTACATTTCAATTAAAAGTTTGGTACTACACGGAAACGGAGATTGATACACGTGCCAGGGAAGTGCTTGTTGAAAGTTTTGCCCATTCAGTACTGATCGTTGTTGTGGTTGTCAGGAAATCCCTGTTTCCAAGACAACACGGCAAAGTTTCCGACAAGCGACATGATCAAGTTTCAGATAATGTAATAAACAACTTCAATGTGTGTGGAGCCAGATATATCATTTGGACAAGAGAAATCTGATAGGCTTTACACTGTTATACTTCTATTATGTAACTAAACTTTTGATTATTAGTAACATAATAATAATTTAATTTTAATATTTAGACAATTCAAAATAATAACTGTTTCATTATTCTTACATTTTTAGGGCTTTTATTGTTTGAAAATTTTCTCAGAAAATGAAAATATGCCATGTGTGATCTCGGGATAAAAGACATAAAAATGCCTTTTTGCTGAACCTATGCTTTTCTTTATTCAGCAGACATTTATTAAAATAACTTCACATCAGAAAAAAAGAAATATGTATTTTTTAATTCATACGATATTTTACTTCAAATTTTTCATTCCAAATCAACCAAAAAAAAGGCAAATTCCTTAATCTTTAATTTCCTTTGAACATTAATATTCAAAGACCAAAATTCTTTAACTAATCCCTGATTTTTCTCTGACAAAATATTATTTTCTCTGATAATTAGTATTTAAACACCAAAATTCTAATCATGTAACTTTTTGAACATAGAATCTTATGTAGGTAGAAAAAAACATTTGAAAATAAAATTTATACGTTTTTAATTTATTATTCTCAGGGCTGTCACAGCCTCATTTACTAGGAAAATGTGAAAAAGTGATTTAAATAAACCAAAAGCCAACAAAACTGATTAACTTTAACCAAAAAATTGACTAATGTGCATGAATAATGTAAATAATGTATTTCTGAATTTAGAATAATGAATAAGAATTCTATAGGTGAATTATAATTCAAGGAATATGAGAAGAATTCGATGAAATTCATAAACATTTATGGTAAGTTAAAAAAAATAAAGGGAATTAAAAAATATTCAAAAATATGAAAAAATCATGGCATTTTTTAAGTTTGCAATGAATTTTTGGCAAATTTAAGGGAATTCAAAACAATTTAATGACATGATTAAAAACTCAATGTGAGTTTAGAGAACTTCAGAACAAATTAAACTTTTGTTTAATTGTTTAACTTAATTTAATTGTTTAATTTAACTATTGTTTAACGGAAAAAAACAATTGAAATGAGCAGAAATGAGCAAGTTTAGAAGAATTCAAATCAGTTCCCAAAACTGAACCAAATGTAGGACAAATTAATAGAAATTTAGGGCAAATCCCTAATGAATTCAAATTATTTGTAAAAAGAATTCAAAAATATTTTGAATAGGTTTAAAATCTTACAAAAAACCTCACTTCTAGTTAATAAATTCTTTAAAATCCATTACAATTTTATAAAATCGGATGATGTATCTAAAAAAACAAGAAAATTTATTTGAATACCTTGAGCTTTTTTATAATCGCTCAAAATTTATAATAATCGCCCTGAAATGTAAAAAAATATTATAAACCTAAAAGGTTCTGTAAAATTATTACACACCTTTAGAAAGTCTAAGGAAATCTTTGAACCGTATGAAAACATTTTTAAATCCCTTGACATTATTAAAATCTTTGAAATTTTTGTAACCTCTTGTCAATGCTAATTTAATTTTCGGCGACTTGAACCATCGGAAAAATGACCGGCTGTCTTGGAATCTCTTAAAATGACCTAAATTATTTAAAATTCTGTCAGATCTATTGAAATTATATTATATTTACATTTTTTAAATAACTAAGATATTTCAAATTCTATAGATTTTTATAAAGTCCTTTGATAGTTTTTAAAGGTTTTTAAGATTTTTAAGATTATTTAAGAGTTTTTAAAAGTGCCCTAAAATAAATAAAATCCGTTGAATACCCCTTTAAATTTGTTAAATTAATTGCAAACTCTTTGGAATCTTGACAGTTACTTAAAGATATTCTCAAAGAAATTCCCTGACTTTCGCAATTTTTTTTTTTTCAAAATCTCAATTTTTAATTTAATGATGAAAATTATTTGAAACGATCGCGATGTAAAATGATTGATTTATTCATCATATTACATAATTAAAATATTCATGAAAATTATAAGCTCGAATATACATTAAAATTTTAATGAAGCCTTCAAAGAGATCCCGCAATATGTTCATTTTATCGATCAAGGTTAAAACTTGTTTATTTCAATTCTGATGATACCAGACTTCACGTCCCAAAATTATCTCAAAACATGGGTCATAGTGTGATTGTTTTACAAAAATAAGGGAGCTATAGAAAAAAACATTCTTTTTATAAAATTAATGTAGGTAACATATTTCAAAAAATAAAATAGTTACATTATCAACTAAAGTCAAATTTTCAAAATAACTGTCAACGAAAGAGATTAATCTTCAAATAAAAATGATATACCAAAAGAGATGAATTTTAAACCATAAATATAATAGTAGGATTTTTAATAAAACATAATTAACTTTAAAGAAATAAAGATGAATTTTCCCTACGATGAAGTTTTAATTCAGACAGACTAATTTTTTGTCCATTTTGTTTTAATTTACGATTTATCTCTTTTTTTTGAAAATTTAACTATTTTGTTGACAATTTTTCTTTTGTTTGTCAGAAAATAATTTAAATGTACTGGTTATCGTAACTACATTAGGTACATTTAAATATCCTTTTAACAAATTAGCATTTTTGCCTCATTTTTATACTTTTTATATGCCGGACGATAAATTACGCATTTGCCTAATTTAAATTTTAATCGTGAATAAAAATTGACTCGAATCGTATATCATGTTAAGTGATCAAAATTGAGTTTTTCTATATCTGCTTTAATCGGTTAAGCCCTTTGTGAAAATAAGAATTGTGTTTTAAATATAACTACAAGCATTTTTAATTTCCAATTTGGCTGCAGGTGAAGATTACTAGTGCATTTACCTTATATATTTTCTGGTTGAAAATTTAATTTCGTACAAAACATTTGTTTTAGCTTGAAGGTTCAGAAATGTAGGTGAACGTTTTTAAACTTCCATAACTGAAAAGTCTTTATTTCTTGAAAATTGGTCTTTTTAGTTTGAAAACTCATTTTTTAAATAAAATATCTCCACGTTTTTTGATTGTTTTGTTAAAAAATTATCTTTTATGGTAGAAATATCACACGATTAAAATGCTGATATATGACTGTTAATGGTCAGGGAAAATGAAACATTGGTCAAGGAGAAATCAGGGAACTTTGAAAATGAAGTTTTTACCCTGCAAAGCGTATATGTACAAAACATTTCCATTAGTTTCAAGTTCCATGCCTTATTATTTTTGGAAACCATAAATTACCTACAGTAACTGGGGGGGGGGGAGTCACAATTATTTCCTTACAGGGAGGAAGGGTCTTGAAGAGGGCCTTTAAAAAAGTCGACAATCAGCATTTTATTTCAGATTTGACTAACTTTAATGTGACAATAAAATTTAATGTAATAATAAATTCCGATTTTCAACAACAAAATTAGCTGGAATTTTGAGCTTAAAGGTATTAGGGTCACGAATTGTGATGGCTATATAATAGTTTCTATACTAGCTGGGTGGGTGAAACCAAGTGAGATATTTGCATACCTCATAAGGTGAGCATTTATGGTACTGCCGTACTTCCTGGCGGCACAGGTGAATGCGAAAGTGCTTTCTTTGTTGTTAATATTAAAGCACCCTTTATATTGCTTCTCGCATAAAGTTCCCTTTTACAGCGACACAAATATATGACGCAAAATGAGGGAGGAAAGGAAGAATAACAGTGTGAGAATTGCTATGAGAGTATTTCCTTTTAAAGTGAAATCACAATACGTACAAAGACACAAATGCCTCGCATTTAGCATGAGAAACTACCATTTTAAGAAATTAATACAATTCTAATGCATAAATATAAAACGTTTCTTGGGAAACATTAACTTGATGACATTTGTATAGTACATTGAAAAAGCTCTTTCTCTCATTTCTCTTCGGGTAAAGGGAATCATAAAAGAAACAGTTTTAAATTCGATACAAAAGTAACTTCTAGCATACCTATATTATCAAAATACACTCAACTCTCGATATAACATACCCCGGTTTAATAATGTTCCTAGAACTTCTCACCTCTACAGTTTCAGAATCAGAGGAGCCACAGCGCTGAAAGAGATGATTTGCTGAATTCAGCGGCCCTGACTGCTTACGTTTGGATTCTTTCGATTTAGGATCAAGGCCAAGGCCATAGTATCTATTATATACAATAATTCAAAATCGGGGACAATATTTTGGATATTTTGTGAAATATATAGAACACTTTTTTAACCTTAACAAAACCTACTGTTCAATTCTTAAACATTAACTTCTTTTTAAACCTTTTGAACCGGTGTTTGTCTAAAACGATTTCTGATTAAAAATGTTACTATAATTTAAAATAAATAAAAGTTGTGAATCTTCTTTAAAATGTAATCTCTTTAATTAAAAATACTAATATCCGAGGAAAAACACTAACATAATCCAATATTGTTAAAATATTCTAAATTTTCTTAAAATTATAATGATATTTCTTTAAAAGTTTAAATATTTTTACAATAAAAATTGCAATATGCGGCCAAAAACACTAACATACTCCAAATGTCTTTAAATTATAATGATTTTCGTTTGAAAATACAAATTTTTGAAGTAAAACGAAAATGTAATCCAGAATTTTTCAAAGTTTATTACTATTTTTTGACGTCTACTTATTTTTAAATAAAAATTGCAATATGCGACGAAAGACACTAAGGCAATCTGACATTCTTGAAAGAGTCTAAACCTTGCTCAAATTATAATGATTTCTGTTTGAAAATACTAATTTACTATGTAAAAAAATGTAACCTAGAATTTTTTTAAACTCATTACTCTTCTTTCAAGTATGAAAATTTAATAATAAAATGTCAATTTCAATAGATAATATATTTTAAACTTTTTTCAGATTATAATAATTTTTATTTTAAAATACGCAAGCTTTTGTTGTAAAACTCTGACATAAACTAAAACGGTTTTAAGTTTTGTATCTAATTCAAAATTTGAATTTTTCATTGAAAATACCAATTTTTGACGAGAAACAATAATATAATCCAAAATTTTGAAAAATCTGAATATTGTTCAAAGTATAAAGACTTTTGTTTTAAAATTCGAATTTTTTGAGTTAAAAATTCCCATTTTCTTATCATTTTCTTCTGAATTATTTATATATAGGACTAAATATTCGAATACTAATCTCTCCTACAAAGTTCGAGCTTAATTGCGATAATAATTTTACCTGAAAAAAGAAGCGAACGAAGGAAAAATGTGAGAACTATATCGAGGATTGTGGAGTGTTTATGAAAAACATGGTACATTTGCGCTCACGATTGCAAAGCTACGAATGTATTTTTCAGTTCCCAGGATAGATATGGGTCGTAAACATTTTCTAACCGCCTTCAGCTCGAGCGAATTATTTTTTTCTTAAATTTTTCCGTCTAGTGGATTCTATAGTAACTCGAAGAAATATAATCACATTAAGTTCCTGCGAGAAAAATCAAGCTATTTCTTTAAAGAAACTTTCCTTATTGTCCCAGATAATTTATCGGTACCCATTCTTTCATTACTAAAAGTCACAGTAGCTTTAATTTTTAATTACTCGAAACCACCATAAATTACGAGTCTGCAACGCCCCCTATAAAGTGAGTGTTATGTAGTTCTTTACCGAATGGTTTCAGCTGGTGACATGTAATTAGTTCCAAAACTGCCTCAGGCAAATAGTTCCACAAATGTACACTGAATAATACACAATGTAATGATACCAGGACCGAGTGAAGAGTGGGGGAAAATACGAGGGGCGGGGGAACGGGTTAGGGGAGATGAAAAATTATATTATCGGATGAGGAATTACACACTAAAAAATTTTCTGGGTGTGGAGTTTGCTCTACTCCCATAGGGCTCTCTACTCCCATAGGGCTTCTGCCAGTCCTAAATGATACCAGATGTCACTATAGCTCAAAAACATTTAAAAACACATTTAAAATTTTGCGCCGTACGAAATTAACAATCGTAGCGCAAACAGATGATTTCCACCTTAGTCGCATTTTTCAGTAGAATGATTTTGAATAACAATATCGCACATCACTCGCAGTGTTGCACATGTCTCTTTGCGTGGAGCTTAACGTTCGCAGTTATGAAAACATTATTCTCTCCTTAAAGACGCATGTAGCATTACGTGTGATGTAATATACTATAAATAAAATTCTTATACAAGCAGACGCGGCTAAGAAATTATTTAAACAATTTTTAGAGTGTGGCCTTTTGAAAAAGACGAAAAGAAGTTTCTTTGAGGCTGAAAGTTTTTCTTTCATTAATTAACTAGGTAAATTGAGGTCCCTATTATGACACGAACTGTTTGACTCTCGCCTTTTGTATGGATAATGAGGGCGCTTTTATATGAATCATGTGGTCCAGGCGAGTAAAAATTTTCTCTAATTTGGAGAAAAGCGGATTTCAATTCAGAGAAGAAAAAATATGAATGATTAACACATAACATTATTCGTATTTTTAATTGCATATAATGTTTCTTAAATCAATTGTTTCTCTTTAAGTCAATTAATTAATTTCTCGCTTTAAGTGCTCTTGACTTTTTATCGTCTTTTCGCAGGTGAAATTGCTCCCTATTGGATTGTGACACTAACTCACGGTCGCTAGTGTGGTGGTGGGACAATTCACTCCCGAAATTTGTCAACGCACTTTACGAGGTTGTCAGTAACAATTTCCCCTACAAGCCTTGAGACCAGACTATTGTGTTCAATGGTAGACAATTGAAAACTTTGTTCATTCATATCCGCACCAGAAATTGAATCCAGGAATTAGAACAAAATTTATATTGGTTACTCTGCGAAAGAATTATGTTAATTTAAATTACAATAGAAACAGACTCAACAGCCTAAAATGCTATCAAAACAGAGAAAATACAATGATTTTTCACAAAAATAGAGTAATAATAAGGGAACATTTTTTATACAGAATTAATTTAGATTTCATAGTAAATTAAATATTTTTAATCAAAAAGGATGAATTAATAAAATATTCAATTTTCGATATACAAAAAATGGGTTTAACCAAATAGTTGAATTTCGAACATAATAATAAAACTTTCAACAAAATAGTTGAATACTAAGCTAACAGGTTATTAGTATAATTTTCAATCAAGAAGGTTAATCTTTTATTCAAAAAGATTAATTTTTAACAACAAAGTTAAGTCTTAATTTGGGAAGTCAAATTGTTTAGAAAACAGTCGATTTTTTAATCGGAAAAGATGTATTTCAACAATACAGTTAATTTTCAAACAAACAGTATTTTCAAGCAAAATCTTTTTTTGCACCAAGAAGATTAATTATATACACAAAAGACAGATATTCAACTAAAAATCGTAAATTTTTAACCAAATACATAGCTAAATTTTAAAACAAAAAATATTGTTTTTCATCTCAAATGAAATGGTTAAATTTTCTTTAAAAACATTAAATTTAAACCAAAATGAAACGAGTTTTTAACCAAATAGTCCAATTTTGAACCAAAGAGATAAATCTTCTAGCAAAAAAATAAAAAGGTTGGCTTTTCAATGCTTAATAAAACAGTCGAATTTAATAAAATAGGTAAATGTTCAACTTTTGGTAAAAAGATAATCTTTAATAGTAAAAATGAATCAAGTAATTTCACAAATTAAACATTTTTAACCAAATAGTTACATTTTCAACTACAAAAAATTAAATTATGTTGAAATGGTTGAATTCACAATCCAATAGTTCACTTTTTAAACAAATGTTCAACAAAGCCATTGAATTTTCAGACAAATAATTATATTCATAACAATTTAATTAAATCTTGAATAAAATAAATCTTGACCTAAAAGCTGAATTTTCTAATAAATGGTCGAATTTGTAAACAAAAATGATTCAACCTTAACCAAAATAGTTGTGACAAAAACAACAAATTGTAAGAAGACTGGTGACTTTTCAACCCAAAAAGTGGAGTTTTCAACAAAAAAGTTCGTATGGACCATAAAAGATTACCTTTCTCACAAAAAATTAAATTTTTAATTAAAGAAGACAACTGTTTAACAAAATAGTTGAATTATTAACAGCAAAATAAAATACTAACCAAAAGCAGTTGCATTCTTAACAAAATATTTTGCTTGAAAAAATATATATTTTCAATCTACAAATATGATTTTTTAACCGAAAAAGATGACAATTCTACCAAAAAGCAGAATTTTTAATCCAAAAGAACGAATTTTCGATTCAAAAAGATGTATTTTTAATAAAATAGTTGAATTTTCAATAAAATATTTGAATGTTCAATAAAACAGTAACATTTTTGACAAAAAAGATTACTTGTTCTCAAAGTAGTTAAATTTGTAATAAAAAGACTAAATTTTCAACAACAAAATTGTTAGGTTCTATTAATTTATTTTGCACTATAGAGAAAAAAAACAATAAAAAAGGGAAGTTGCTTGAAAAGAGGGAAAAAGAGGAATCCTTTTAAAAAGGGGGAAACAGGGGAATCTTCCGTAAAAGTATTTCCCTGGACGTTTCTTGGATTGAAAACTTTGAAACTCTTGAAGTGTTGATCACAGAGAGCTTTTAAACGAGAAAGGTGTAAGTTCGAAAAGTTTCAAATTCATTGCTCTGAACTTAAGGTAACGTTTAATCGCAGTTTTAAATTGAACCATCTGTTTGGTAAAGTTAAAGCTTTCCTCCAATGAGTATGGGTCCAAGTGTGGCCATGAAGTTCCTCGAAACCTGGGATACAACTCGATGAAGTTAGGCACAGTACTTGTAGGCAAACTTCAACAAATTGATTCAAAACTAATTAAGAAACTTCTGAAGATGATGGGAAAGGGAAAAAGCTTGAGGTGGATTTTCAAAACCAATAAGACAAATTTTCAAAACATAAAAATTAATTTTTACCCAAACACTAGAATTAATAAGTAAATAGTTGAACTTTTAACCTAAGAGGCAAATATTCAATTTAAAAAAAATTTCGAAGGCAGCTGAATTTTAAAAGAAAAAATTAATTTTCAGCCAATAAAGATGAATTTTCAATCGAAGAGAAAGACATTTTAAGAAAACAATTAACTTTTGGAAAAGAAAAAAGTGACTTTAACAATATAGTTAAATCATAAACCTAAAAGATGAATTTTCAACAAAAAAGATTAATTTTCTACCCAAAAGAACGATTTTTCGACAATAAAGTTAAGTTTTTAAGCTAAAATATTAAATTCTATAGAAAATATGTCTTTCTAATAAATTAATTTTCACCTAAAAAGTTGCATTAGGAAGCAAATAGTTGATGTTTCAATCAAGTAATTCAATTTTCAAACTAAAAAGCAACCTTTTTCAGACACTTGAATTTTCAACGTTAATTTTTAACCAAGAGGAAGAATTTTTAACAAAAAATAATTTCCAATAGAAAAAGATAATCTTAAGAAATGAGTTAAGTTTTTGAGATAAAAATTTAAATTATTTAGAGAAAGAATGAGTTTTTAAACTGAACAGAAAAGTTTTTGACAATATAAAGTTAATTAAACAAATTAATTTGCAAAATTAAAAAAAACGATTTTTCGACCAAGAATTCATTTAAAAAAAGATATATTTTTAACAAAAAAGTTGAATCTTCAAACAAAAGGATGGATTCGTAATAAACAGGATTCATTTTTTACCCAAAAATACGAATTTTCAACGAAATATATGAATTTTTTACCAAATAGTTAAATTTTCAACTCAAAAGGGATACACTTTCAACCATGAATAGATAAGTTAAGTTTTCAGGTAAAACATTAATTTTTAGAGAAAAAATAAAGCCAAAAACGTGAATTTTCTACAAAATGGTTTAATTTTCAACCCGAACATATCAATTTTCAACGCAATAGTTCAAAATTCAACAAATAGTTCAATTTTTGGTTAAGAAGATAGTTTTAAGCAAAAAAATGAATTTTCTGCCAAAAAAAGAAGAATTATGAACAAAATCCATAAATTTTCAATAAGAAAATGATAAAATTTCAACCAAGATGTTGAGTTTTCAAAAAATATATTAGTTTTTAATAAAAAATGGAAGTGACATTTTTATTTAAGAAGAATTAATTTGAAACACAAAATTAAACGTATTTTCAACAAAATAATTTAATTTGCAATGAGATATTCGAATTTTTTACCAAATAGTTAAATTTTCAACTCAAAAGGGATACACTTTCAACCATGAATGGATAAGTTAAATTTTCATGTGAAAAATTAATTTTTAGAGAAAAAATAAAGCCAAAAACGCGAATTTTCTAAAAAAGGTTTAATTTTCAAACCGACCATGTCAATTTTCAACGCAATAGTTCAAAATTCAACAAATGGTTAAATTTTTGGTCAAGAAGATGGTTTTAAGCAAAAAAATGAATTTTCTGCCAAAAAAAGAAGAATTATGAACAAAATCCATTAATTTTCAATAAAAAAAGATAAATTTACAACCAAGATGTTGAGTTTTCAAACAAAAATATTAATTTTTAACAAAAAATGGAATTTACATTTTTATTTAAGAAAAATTAATTTGAAACACAAAATGAAACGTATTTTCAACAAAATAGTTAAATTTGCAATGAGATATTCGAATTTTTTACTAAACAAAATGGATCCCAAAACAAAAATATAATAGTAGATTTAACAACCAAAAATAATACACTTTCGATTAAAAATATTTGGATTTTCTTATTGGATTCTATTAAATCAGTTCGCATCTTGGCGAAAACCGAGCAAAAAGGCAGGTTTCTTAAAAACAGGAAAAAAGGAATTTTTAAAAGAGGAAAGAATGTTACTATTTATGCTCGTAAATTAATTTTGTAAATTAAATATAAAATACTAATATAATATCCCTTCCTTTTAAAAGATATTACTTATTTTATAATGCTACAAATTCTTTTTTAGTAAAAAAATAAAGCTGAATTTGGCAGCTTAATCTAAAATGTGCTATAAAATCAAAACTGTAAGAAATTTTCGATTTTAGGCTGCAGAAAGTAAGAAATGAATAAATTTCATATGGCACCCTAAGCTTCATATGGATAAAAATTTAAAATATCAATCTAATTAAATTAAGTAACTAGTCAGTCCATTTAAATTGTGCTAATCATTCTCAAGATCTTATTTCAAATTTTCAAGGAATTTTGGTTTAGCAGAGGAGTGACAGTTACTGCCGGGTGAAATTTCGTTAAGAGCACTTTCCATCTCTTTTAATGCAATTATGAAAACTGTATTATGAACTTGGAGACACAGATGAAAATGTGCGGTTTCAGCATAAAATCCTTTCCCTTTGAGGTACTCTGCTTTTTAAATTTACCTAGAGTAAGAATTGTTTTCAGTTTTTCTTAAAAATACGAATTTGATTATGATACTCAATAATAAAAGCTTTAAAAACTCTGTAAATAAATATATCTATTTTTTCGAATATAAACCTAATATTTTTGACCAAAAACAGAGAATTTTCGAACAAATTTTTAGTATTAGAGACACTGTGATATTCTGATACCAGATATATTTGAGGGTGCAAGAAACATTTCATATCTTGGTTAGTGCCAATTTCATCGATTTCATTCGTATTGTATCGAATCCTGTGGTTGCAAAAATTATTACCACTTAACAAGAAATTGTAGCAAATCGAGTAGTTTACCAAAAGCTGTTAAGTTCAAAGCACTAAATCAGAAACTAATTACCTTAGATAAAATTATAAACGTTTAATTGAAATCAAACTATGTGTAATCAAAATAATTAAGAAATCAGATCAATTAATTTATACTTTTTCAACTTAATTAGAAAAGTTAAAAAAAAAAACTTTTTTCGTTTAATTGACCAAAATCCCTTTTTAGAATTTTTGATTGAAGAAGAAAGTGAATAGTTTTTCTTTTTTATCTCCGAAGTACCTTGTTACATTCACTTCATTTTTTAATTCATTCAACGATCGAAAAGTGTTGTACTGGAAAAATACCAATTCAAAAATTTAGAAAAAGAAGCAACATAAAAACTTACCGGCTATTTTTCCTCTCTCCAAAAAGTAGTATGGAGTTGGCTGAAGATTTCTGAAAAAGAAATTAAGTTTCAAAAGTTGTAGCGGAATACGTCTAGAAAACTGGGACATTCATAATTTTATATTTTATAATTCTATTTTTCCTGTCTGTTTCAGTTTTGCGGATAAATTTTCAATAAAAATAGAATTTGACTGAATTGTAAAACAACTTTAATTAATGAAAAGCCGATCAAGTTTTCAACAATAATGATTTCGAGATTTTCAAAGTATAGCGTTAAACCATTTTCTTTTAGATCAAATTAACATCCAATTTCAATTCCTGTCGGTAAAATATTAAGTAACCTCTAAGAAAACGTCTCGCTTAGTCCAGCCTTACTTTAACTTTCTTTTTATATCTTTTCTTTCAGAGTACACAAGTTGAAATAATTTAATCACACGAGAAAATATTTAGAATTGAGCAAGGAAATAATTTCTTCTTTCTCAAAAAGCTTAAACCGAAGGTATTTGAAAATATAAAAGTACTCTTGCAGATACGTATGCTTTTATTCGATTACAATTGACCAATCCGGGCATAATGTGTAATTTTTTTAAAACTTGAAAATTCAGATTTTCACTCGGGCAGGAACATTACCGGTTATGGAAAGATTGTGAACTAGGCCAGAGTCGAGGGTGGTTTTGATGTATGGTTAGTACTTGGGGCTCGTTCAGAATAAATCACGGGCGATGAATATTAATACGCGACGACCCGATACGGATGCAGCCTCACAAAATCTATATTGAATGAGTGAGTGAATGAATGAATGAATGAGGAAATCGTAGTATTGGTGACGAAGGAATATCTCCAGATTGAGAGAATCTTTCCTTACAAATTCTAAAAGGATTTGAGGGCGAGGGACTTCAAATTCCCGAATTAATTTCCGCAGATATATAAATTGTTCTTTAAAAAAACCAATCTAAATTATTATTGCACATTACTTCCTGAGAAAAGATCGGAAAATCTCTTCAAGACAGGGTTTCCTAATCACCATACATTTTTTGTTTCAAATAAGGCTGTGACCACGTGTAAAGAAATTTCAGTACAAACGGCGATTTTTTTCTGTACGAATAGCAGAAACTGAAAAAGGCTCGATTTCTCCCGATATTTCGGTACGAATAATTGCTATTCTTTTTGCATGTGTAGACCCGGCTGGCCCAAAAAAAATATTTCGCATGGCAGACATGGGCCACCACCACTCCTTATTTTCTGAGTTTCCCTCCTCATTTTTGTTTTCAGGCAAATTAAGTTTACGTTTCTAGGTCTAAACTTAGCTTACGGAAGATTATTATCATTTTTAGACAATAACCCCTAGCATTGAAAAATAATAACCCTTAGCAGTGAAAATAACCCCTAGCAGCCCCAGCATTGTCTACGAAATCATATAAATTTTAGTCCCTTAGAAAATGTGACTTGCAGACATTTTTGAAGAAAAAATTATAATTTTTCGTCAATGCAAGAGAGGCGCTGGGGCATGGGTTGCGAGCAGAGTTAAGTGTGCTTTATTAGTGGGCGTGGCCTTTAACGGGTATATTGATTTAATCAAGCGTGTTTATTTGATAAGCATGGCAATAGGCTTTTCTAAACGGCATCACTGGTGGCGCTGATCAGACAAAAAAAAACGAAGTAAATAAATAAAATGATTCCAAAACTCAACCACGAAAGTACCTTTTCTGAAATAAAGGGAATGACTACTGACCGATGTTGTAGGGTGTGGTCTGTAAGTGTTTTACCTGGATGTGGCTAGTGGGCGGAGTTAGTGTAGTTTTAGGGTAAGCGTGGCGTTGACAGGGGATATTGATGTTCATTAGTAGACTTTCGTTAAGTTCACAGGTTAATGTGTGAGGATTTACATAAGGTGTTTCTTAACGGTGTGTTTCGTGACAGTGTTAAAAAAATAAAAAAAACAAAAGAAGTAATAAAATCATTTCTAAAATCAAACACGAAATTTCCTTTTTTTAAATAGGGGGAAAAGCTAGTGGGCGGTGCAGCAGCACAGAGGATACAGCAGGTGGGTGTGGTCAACAGGCGTTTCAACTGGGCGTGACTAGTGACTTTAAACTTCTTTTCGTGTAATTTTCAGAATTCAGTAAAGGAGAATTTTTCAAAAGGTTTTGAATATTTATAAGTTAGTTTTACAGATAGGATTGATGAGAATATACTCGGCTTTGTAGGTTCAATTCAAATCTATGCGTTTGCCAACGTTGCAAACTGCACTTCCATCTTCATTAAGAAATTGGAAGCGAATAAACATTAAGGATGTGCTAATTTGATTGGCTGAATTTCATTTCAATGCAGGATCCTTATCTTAAAATTCATGAGCGCAATCAACTTGTCTCTCCCTATCTGCCCTAAAGACAACACTAATGTTTTTCTTTTCGAGGACCATTTGAGATAATGCTTCGTGAAAATAAACGACTTATTCTGCTTGTTGGGTTTTATTATTGGGTAAAAAAAATTAATTAAGTTCAGCAAAGCGGACTGAATTTTATTACTGCTGGTGCGCTTGATTACAAGAAATGATTCAAGTGTCCAATAACTATTTCTGTCAAAGAGGCATAAACAAAGTGCTATTTTCTACTTTGCTTCTTTCTTAACATGAATTGAAACTAAGATACACAACTCTTATTTAATCGCGAAATGGAAAAGATCGCTTCAATAAAGCAAGATTTTTTCACTTTCCGTGGCAGGTTTAGAAGCGAGGAGCCTATAGCCACAACTTGTGAACCATAACAAAATTATCGATTTACAAACTTCATACGTGAACAGAATTTGCGTGAAGGAAATAGCACGAGTTTAACAGTGTAAATGCGTTTTAGCATTGAAACACTGCATGCAGCTTCGGGCATGTTTCACCATTCTTAGTTGGAAAATCTGAGATTGCTCTACGGTATAGGACAAATTAAGCTCCAACTTTGTAACTGCCGTTCGTAAACGCTCGAGTAAGTCATTTCCTCATAGATTTATACCTACGATATTCAACTGTGTACTTTACGATATGGAATTCATAGCTGATTTGAAATCGTAAATCTAAACATCCATCTTTTACAAATATCTCTCAAATTTCAAAAATAATTGTAATCCTTTCTTAAATATTAAAAATCTGTTCAAGTTCTAATAAGGAGAGAATGCAGCATCACACGCGGAAAATGTGGAAAAAATCACTTTTTGAAATAATTCCTCTTTTTCCCCATGTTTGCAAGAAACTGTTTCCCTTTTTCTCGCTTAGATTATTATTCTAATTGAAAATTAATTTTTTTTAATTGGAAATTTAATTATTCTTTTTTCCTAAACATGAAATTTTTCATTGACAATTAATATTTTTTACTTGAAATTTCAACTCGTTGGTTGGAAGTTGAACTACTTTGATAAAAATTCATTAAATTGCTTGAAGATTTAACTATTATATTGTATTATAGTATTTTCTGGTTGACAACCAAATTTTTAAACTGAAAAGTCAACTCTTCTATTTTTGGAAGAGGATAATTAAGGTTTTATTAAAAATTAAACTACTCAATTTTTCATTGGGAATTCATTTGTTTTGTTTGGAAAGTCAACCACACCAACCTCCCGCTTTCAGTCCAGTCTCGTACGATGCCTTCAAATAGCCTTGGTCTGAATTCGGAGGGATCAAAACGTAAACAGTCAGGGCACTGGGACCGCTTCCAATTGGAATTCATTTTATTGCGGAATGTACTGAACTACGAAGTCGCGCACTGCGGCCCTTCCTAAACGACTATCGCAACCGCTCTGGCCCCATTCCCCTGAGAAACTGCTGGGGCAGCATTTCTAGGAAGGCTGACAACGGAGTGACTGAGAACGGGAGATTGGTGTTGTTGATTGGAGGTTCTTAATCGAAAATTTAACTGCCATCAATGTCTTCGGTTGGAAATTCCACTTTTCTTAGAGGATGCGTCTTTTTGATTTGAAAATTCAACAATTCGGTTGACATTTATTTTCTCTCCTACATTGAAAATCTTTCCTGTTGGAAAATTTAACTTTTTATCAAAAATTCATCTTTTTAGTGAAAATTAAACTCCTTAGTTAAAAATATGGGATACATTTTTTATGTTACGTTTTCTCTATGCTATATTTCATTAAAAATAAAGCTATGATACATAACTTGAAATACTAAATGCACTGATGCATCATAAAAAGCAGAACCAAAAATATATAATTTATTAAAGATACCATAAAAGACAATAGATACCCTTCACATTTAATTGATGACTGTTAAAAAAAAGAAACGTTACGTTTTTATAACTCTGAATCTCTTACCAATAAAAATAAATCTAATACCTTCTCTGATGAGAATGTAAAAACCCAGAGAAGAATTTTGTAGATTTTACAGTTTTTCCATATATCAAAGGTTTATCGGAAAAAATTGAACAGATTTTACGTCCCCATAAAATAAAGAAAATTTTTAAACCAATAAAAACCGCTGAAAAGTTTTTCTCCAGCTTAAAGGATCCACTTCAAAAATTCAAACGAATGGGCTTAGTATATAAATGCAACTGCTTCAACTGCACTGCAGTCTACGTTGGTGAAACGGGAAGAAAACTACAAACTAGACATAGAGAACATAAATATTGAATAAGCAATTTTAATAACAATAATCATACAGCCCTTACTGAACATTTTTTATATACCGGTCACCAATTCGACTTTGACAATACACAAATTTTAACTTATGAGAAAAACAAACCTCGTTGTAAAGTTATTGAAAATTATTTTATCAATAAACATCAAAATGTTTTCGTTAATTTACGCTATGAAAAAAATAATTTCCCGGAAATTTATAAAACCATTTTAAATAAAATTTAATTCTTCTTTTTTCATTTTTAAGTCCCCTGTTTTCTTACTTGTTTTGATCGCATCGGAAAACTTTGAAATTACTTATGGATAGATTTTATTATTGATTGCCTTTTCATGTTTCGTTTTCCATGTTGTTATATATAAAATCATTCATTTTATTTTTTCGGACTTAAAATATTCGGAATGAATTTCCTGTAAAGTTATGTGTTTTGTAGTTATTTAAATCATGTAAACCATTTAATTGTCAATAATCTGTTTGTAAACAAACTTTTCGCACGGCGAAATGTTTATATTTGAGTAATTTCTCTTCTTTTACTTAATTCATTAAATTATTTTAATTGTTTACTTAAAAATTCAAACTTTCCTGTTTTTGGTTTATTTTTATATTATTATTTTTTAGACCGAAACGTCTAACAATTGTTTTTTTTTAGTAACTGACCTTTCCAATTGACGACTGATCGAGCGATCGAACATAAATACAATATCGAGACTGGACATGTGAGAATAATATTTTACGGAAAATAGGATTCATAATTGAATTTTGTTCATGATTTATTGATTTTATATTTACAACCTTGCTTTGTGGGGGCTAAAGTTTGAAATTTCAATAGAATCTTCAAACTATGGTCTATAAATATAAATCAGTTCCTGAGTAGAAAATTTATAGTTGTCTATCGTATGTAATGAAGTAACGTGGCGTTCGAAGAAGAGGGTAGAACGTTTAGATTTACTTGGCGAAGAAGATTTAAGGAGCAGAGGAGATGGTAGATATGAAATTTGCAGTAACGTACCCGGGCTGGAAGGAAATCGTAGAATGTTATGAGTGAATTGTAATTTCGTTTCGTCATGGATAATTTGTTAGTTTACGAGGTCATAAAAATTATAGTATTGTGCACTCACACAATTCACTTTAAAAGGCAAAATTTCCTTTCATCTGTCAGTTTCCACAGTGGCCTGGAGTTATAATACTGTTTTTGCAAAATTTGAATTCTTTATGAGTCTTTTACAACTTCTAATAAATGCTATCATAGCCTACTTTCTCCTACGCTTATGCTATTTGTGAGAGACCATAAAAAGGCTCCACATCTCACGAGGGTCGCTTTTTGTTAGAAGCTTTTTAGTATACCCTTATATGTTATCAAAGCGGCTGGCAAACGTGTACATTCCCTCTCCCCCCACAAGTTCTATGTCACCTGCTCCCTCTTCCCCTTTTTCCCTCGCACACACAAACACACACACACACACACCCACGCACACACACACATATATATATATATAGCCTCCTTCTTCATTAGCCCCTACTACCCCACCTACCCCTCCCCCCACAATATATATTCTAATGTTTTTCTTCCACCGATCTAACGATTTTTCACCAAAACCTCTGTACTTCCATACCACTAGCACTCTCTTTCCTTTTCTCTTCACCTATCTTATATTTACCCTGCGTGTGCCCACTCAGTTCTTCGCTAACTCATACACCACCCTTGTCCTTTTAGAAAATTCTTCCCCTTCTAACCCAGACAGACCGCCTCAAACCCCTTGCCCGTCCACCCACCGCCTCTTTTCAATAATTTCTTACCAAGTACCCGTCTTTCTAATACTTTTTACCTCTTAGCTATCGGATACCTAAGTTCACCCTTCACTTTCCATATAAAGGGTGGACCATTTTAATCTATCACGGGAAATATCTCAGAAAACAAGTTAGATAAGGAAAAATATTTCAGACAAAAGTTTTAGGAGGAAAAGGGGGACATGGATTAGTACAAAAGAGCTTGACCTTGGAAGCAATTTTGAAGGTTATTTGAAGGTCAAAGTGATTTTTTATAATGGAAACCCCTAATTTTGATCCCGGATTTGAAAAGAGCGGAAAATTTTACGTATAAGATGTTGTATTGGTCAAG
>JAAAKG020170186.1:0-53823 GCA_010014905.2 Druon quercuslanigerum | reverse complement strand
TAAAATACATAATTGGGAAAACATTCCGGGCACAAAGTATAAATATCCGAGCGCGAAGCGCGAGATCCAACATACGCAACGGCAATGACAACGACTACAACTACGACTACAACAAAGACAACGAGGATAATAACGACACAGACAGACACAGACGTAAAAACTATTTTTCCTGACTCCGGGGGCTTTAAAACATCGACATTTGATGAAATCTATGAAAGTCGTTTTCCACATGGAAGCAATTCCTCATCATTGATCCAAATGTAAATATAATTCAGAGTGGTTAGATTTAAAAAATATATTTACTTTATCGCTATTTTGAACCTCGGTTTTTGGGCATTTTTTGTGGTTCATGGCCTACTGTAATGCCGGTCCGGTGATTTTTTGCAAGTTGTGACGATAAATGGTTTATGAATCTAATGGGCTTTAAATGTTTGCGAGTAAAAAAAATGTCTTGGTCACTCTCAAAAAAGCATGTTCATAAAATAAAAGAAAAAAAACGATGTTTTTTTTGCCTTATAGAATTTTTGATTCACAGAAAATCATTTTTGTGAAATATGCTGCATCTCACTCCGAATAATTAAATTGTCATTGTTCCTTAATTTATTTTTGGATTTCAAAAAAGCTGCAATTAAAAACTATAATGAATTCGGGCTATTTTTTAATGATCGCCCTTTTAAAGCGTTCTAATATTAACAAAAAAGTTTTGTAGATATTTTCTTGAGATATAGTATACCAGTATTAGAGATCACTAATGCATAATAATGTACATGTATGTGTGTATTTTGAGTTATCTGCTACATTTACAGAATGAACGATACAATAATTATAGCTCTAATAATTATGCTATTAAGGAGACAATACTCAGTATATTTATAGTTACCCCCATATGTAACGACTACTTCGATGCATCGTAAGCACCATAAAAGAAATTAATTATCTTACAAATCTAGCTGTGGACCTATATTTTATATTTTATAGTCTGTTACCCCAATCTTAATTTGCTATCAAATTTTTTTATCACCGAGATTTTCAGTATGCAATTTCAATGACATACAATATTAAAACAGTTTCAGTGCAGTTTTGAAATAGAACTTTTGACTTGATAGCGAATTTCTTGTAGAATTTTTATCTTTTTTCACTAGTACTGAAACCCTTCAGCTTCAAATTAATTAGGTTCAAAACTTTCAATTTTTTTAAATCTTCTGTTTTGAATAGGGTTAGGGGGGGGGGATTACCACGGAAAAAAATTAAGATAATTTTGAAGATAAAAATCAAGTGTTTGAATGAGAGCCTGGAAAAGTGCTGTAATCCATTCATCAATGCAAATCGTGTGCCAAATACTCCCAGATAAGAATGCGTGATTAGCGCTAACGCCGCATGGCGTGAGAGCGCCATGTGTTTGCGAGAATGCCGACACAGTGCCTGCACGACTTGCAGATCGTACACAAATCGCGACTATGCTAGCGTACGGCCTGCGCGATATGCCACATAGCATGCGACTTCCATCGCGACAAGGTGTTGGAGTAACGCGTGGATTAAAAAAAAATCACAAAAGTCTTCTTTTATGATTCTGCAAACGGAAAGTAACTCTTTAACGTTATTCATCACATTAGAATTTATTCTTGCATATAAAAATCAGTATGATTGAGATGTTTAAATTTGTTTCAAAATATGTAAAAAAATGTAAATAATCCACACAAGAAATAGAAAAACTCATTACACGAGGGAATCCTTTTTATTAGAACATACCATAAATTATTAGTATTTAAGATAACTAAATTCTTGAATGTTTTTTTAAAAGATTATGTAATTTGACCAAAAAGAGATATTTCGGGTTCCAATCGTGTACAAAAACTACAAATTTTGCCGACGCTTCTAGAACATTGCAGTTTACTTCTTCAGGGCTGACGTGAAACTGAGGTATCAGGTTATATTTTTCGTATGTATACTCTCTGCGATGCCTGTGATTGGCCAGATAAGGCGTAGGACGGTCAACATTTTGCGCCAAGCACAAGTTTCCTCCTCAAACTTAAAAAAACAAGAAAACATTGCAATTAAAGAACTTGATAAAACAAAAACATCCTAATATTACCCGCACACGAAGGCAACAAAACAGTGATGATGAATACAGAAGACTATAACAACAAAATCACGGGGCTTCTAACTGACGACACATACAAAAAACTAAAAAGGACCCCAAAAAAGCAGTAGCCAGTAAAACAAAATCCCTTCTCAAAGAATCTAAACTAGACAGCTAAACAATATCTAAATAAATACCTACTGGTCCCATATCTCCAAGACTTTACGGGTTCCCAAAAATCCACAAAAATAAAATTACACTCAGACTGATCGTCAGCGCAATAAACTCACCAACTTACAACCTAGCACTCTTCCTCTTCACAGAACTAAATCCTTTTCCAGAAAACTCAATTAGTCCCATCCAAAACTCATTTGACTTTATCAAAAAAATACAACAGATTCACATTTAACCCAAAGACATCATGGTGCGTTTAAACATAGTATCTCACTTTATAAAAGTACCAATCTCTCATACAATTGATATTATTAAATGTTTTACAAACATGCCTGCCGAGTTCATACCTTTGATAGAACACTGTTTCAAAAGGACTTACTTTTCTTTCAATAAATAATTCTACGAACAAACCTCAGCAGCAGAAATTGAATCTCTAATCGCATCTGTAATAGCCAACATAATTATGGAACATCCAGAAACTAAAATCTTTAACCAATCCAAGCTTAAACCGGAATTCTGGTTACGCCACGTTAACGACACCTTTTTCATCTGGCGACATGGTTTAGATGAACTAAATAAGTTTTTCGACTTCATCAATCGATTACATCCTAATATCCAGTTCACCATGGGAATTTAACAAAACGGAAAATTTCCTCTCTTGGACGTATTAGTTTACAAAAGGCCTGATAACAAATTAGGACATGAAGTTTACAGAAAACTATAGGGGCATAGGGAGGCTATTATACCACCGAAGGCCGCTCGGAGCGCGTGACGTCACAAGCGATAATGCTCTATGGGCGGTTCCTTTCCTGTAACTGCGTTAAGTGTATTATTATTATTATTATTATACTAATTATTACTAATCATAATACTAATAATTATTATTATAATATCTTTGCCACAAGTAAAGGAAAGAAGAAGAATTGTCTTTAAAATCATAAAATCACTCAGATAAAGTGTGTCTCTAGCAAGTATTTAATTAGATTATATATTTATCTTCATATATTGATGTGTAAGAACGGAAAGTGAGGGGGCAATATGCCGGCACACGGGTGCTAACCATAGAGATAATACAGATGGAGGCGACAAGCCATAGGCCGCTCTGTAAACGAGAACGTCCCAGGGGACTGTCGGGTTTTTCTGATTCTCTTTACGAAGCATGGGGAGCATGGTGGGGAGAGGCATAAGAGTATAGAGATAACTCTATGCATAAGAGTGAGGTGACTGTCGGTTCTTCTGATTCTCTTTCTCTCTCTACGCCGGGATGGTTCCCAAGCTGGCTTGTCGCCTCTATCTGTATTAACTCTATGGTACTAACTCGCATTGCGGCGCATATGCGACTCGATTTTTAACACAACTGTCTCTGACCTGGCCCTCACTACGTGCAGATTGATCTGCACGTCGCGCACGCACCATGCGGGCTCCATGCGGACATTTTGCTATCTGGGCTGTCTTGGTAGATCCAAATTGCAATAAATTAGTTAAAAACATAGATACTTGAGTTGATTCTTTAGTGATAAGTATAAATAAATTACATAATAATTTTCTGAATTGCTTCAAAGTATTATATACATTCAGAACATTTTACGGCATTATTTATATTTGACACCGCAGTAAATAGAGCATCCGAAGTAATACCCACACTTACCCTAATTGTTCTACTTTTGATTTTCTAATTTTGAAAATTTGAACTTTACTAAATTTTAAAGCTTTAAAAGCTTAACAATAGGAAATAATACAAAAAATCATTTAAAATGGGACAATTTTAAATCAGAAGTTGAAAGTGCTTCAGAATTAAGTATAATTTAATTATTTACAATACAAAGCGTTTTTTATTGCAATCCTCAATAATTCTGCAATTTCCAACTCTTTAGTTGTAATTCTACAAATTGTTACTGTCTTCAATAAAAATTGTTCAGTTTCTTACATTATATTCATTTATGATTGAGAAAGAATTAGAATTGTCGGAAAGGACCCCGCACAAATTTACATTAAAATCCGGCCTCGGTCAAATTGGCTGAAATTGCTGATTTTTCTATAAACTGTGATCATCACAATCACTGACAATACTAGAAAGACTGGTAAGACCTATCCAGCTAATAAGGGAAATGAAATTGCGTAGTTCTGGTAATAATATGCGAAATCATGGCGCTGTCCTGGCAATGTGAATACTGTTCGAAACATTATAAGTGGAAGACAGTTCAGTCAATGAATACAAGACTTTAGATTAATTCAATTATTAAAGGAGAAGCCTGTCTAGCTACTAAAGGCAATGTAATGGGAATGTCCTGGCAATGTAAAGAGTTTTCGAAATAATGAAGGCAAAAGACATTATGTACTACCAAAGATTTTTTTTAAGCCAGATAATGCATATTGTGCTGATGACAGTTTGTTTAAAAATATGCACCTCATCTTCAAGCTTCAAGCGGGACAAAGAAAGGCGTAGCTGGATGTCGGGAGAACCTGCTTATCGATATATGTGTCTGCAAAGATACAGCATCCTACCAGCGTGACTTATCGATGGCCTGGATTGATTACCGGAAAGCTTTCGATTCGACCCCCTATAAACTTATTTTCTGTCTTTTGGATAGCTTGAAGGTCCATCCGCAAATTGTGAGGTGCATTAAGAGATCGATGCCACTTTGGAGAACCAGATTTACTATCTCATCTGGAAAAAATTGTGTGACAACTAACAAGGTCACTTTCCAAAGAGGATTCTTTCAGGGCGACTCCATGAGCCCACTCCTCTTTTCCCTCACATTGTTACGACTTTCCCTAGAACTTCACTATTCCCAGGGGTACCTTTTCGGCAAACCTGCAAATCAAAAGCACAAGATCACCAATGTATTTTACATGGATGATCTTAAGATTTATGCTTAAAAATAAAGAGTAACTACATATAGCTCTAGGGATTGTCAAACGATACACTAAGGAAATAGGAATGGAAATAAGGTTAGAAAAATGCGCCAAGGTTTATTTGAAGCGAAGAAAACTTAATGGCATCTCTGAAGACCGTGAGCTGAGGATGCACAGCCTCTTCCCCAGAAATGCTGAGGCTCAGTCAATGTCGTGTTACCTAACTTTTGCTTTCCTTAAATCACCCAGATTGAATTTGGGCACGGAGGGTTTAATTTGACATGTCAAGAGGGTGTCATTTTTGCCTTCACATATCGTCGCCACATTTTATGCCAAAACATTCCCGATGATAGCTGCAGGGCGTGCCATGCACACCCCGATCCAACGTGAATCATAGCCAAGGAGAATCCCTGCATGTGAACAATATGCTAAAACACTTGCGGGGAAAATAGAGAAGGCGGTCATCCTTGGGTCACTCCGTGTCCTCAGGTTGCACGAGACTTTTACCGGATCGTCGTATTTCTTCCCTCACAGACTGTAACCACCTATCTCACGGACGTAAGGCGTGGTTATGACAGGATTTTGCCGGGATCGGGTGCTAATCTGAAAAATGCACCCGATCCCAGCGAAATGGCGGTAAAATTTCAGCCGTAACGATATCTATATATATATATACATACTAATAATGTATTCTAATTGATATGCTTTACATTCCTAATATTTAAAGTAAAAAATATTGTATTTTTAACAAAATAGACATATGTTAAAAATTTTTTTTGAATTTTAAACACAAATGTATAAATATTTAACAAAAAGTTAATTTACAACTCATCATTAAAACTCAATGAAATTGTCAACTTTCCAAGCCAAACAAGAGGATGAATCTTCAGCCAAGAAAGACTTTTTCAGAGTTTAAATCGCGTGCGAAACGACGAATTTTGGTGACGTTGCTTGAACATTCTACAATTTCACTTCACTTCTTTAAGATTAAGCTAATAATGAGGTTATAGGTTATGCTGATCCTACATATACTCTCGACGAGGCAATGCCTGTGATTTGCCAAAGCTCCTCATCATGGAGGCTGACCGCACCTGATGGGCCAATCAACTCTTTAAAAAAAAAGAAGTGAACTGCAATGTTCACAACTTGGCATCAAGTTTGAAAGTTTCAGTGCGCCTAGGAAGCGCGACTGTGTTGGTTTTGGCGCTTCGCGCTCAATAATATATTCATCTCGAGCTTCGTGCTTCTTAATGTATTTACCTCGTGTTGTGCGCTCGGTTTTCGTATTTCCTCCAAACTTGTGCACAGAAATTTAAAAATTATAGGTCAAAGCATCGCCAAAGGTAATTTCTTTATTGTGAATTTGATTTGTTAAAGCTCTTTCGGCTTTAAAGAACACTTTCCCATCACGTATCTCGTGCGTCGCACTAGATTCTCTCCGAAATGCCTTTCTATGTACATTACGATTAAAATTATTATATCAAATGTATATCACATTTATTTCTGTACATAGCTCGGCCTGGGGTTGCTTATTCAGATATTGCAAAATAAAGTACAAATTTCATTTATCATGATTACTTTAATATTGGTTTCTTATTTTGCATTGAATATTATTCTCAGTTACCCTGAAAAATGTATCATTTCAATAAATTTATATCATTAAAATTTACAATATGCACTAGTATTGAAACAGACGTATTTTCATTGTCTTCTTTCTATATTTTAATGAAAAGCGCATCCTATAAAAAAATCATTTCATTCTATGTACGATTCTATTGCAACTCGTATCGTTTTCCTATAAATTTGATGTGTTTACTTTTAATGTTATTTTTTGCGATTCAAACTAAAAGTACACATCCTACATTAAAATGGTTCTAAGCAAATTTTTAGATATAATTCATGCAAAAAGTTTCATTAAATAAAATGTTATTATAGCTTGTTTTGTTTTTTCGTAGCTTGTGCTGTTTGTCCAAAGATGAAATGTTTTATTTTTAATGTGACTTTTTACGATTAAAGACAAAGCTGTAAGTTCCATCCAGAAATCAATCAAATTAAATTTGTACCAAGCTCTTTTCTGAACGAACAACTTTTTCTGATTATTTTTTTCAAGGCTTGTTTTCTTTGTCCAAAGTTTTTGTTTTCTTTTATGTTGAATGTTGTTTTTTATGAGTAAAAACAAATCTACGCATGGTATACGAAAATTATCAATAACAAATTTGCAGATTTTTATTGAGTGCACATTTTTTATCAACGCATCATGTGTCAAAAATGTAATTTTTGATTTTTCATTATTTTTTATGCTCTAGTTTTCAACCAAGCAGTTACATTTTCAACACAGTTTGAGTTTAGGTAGAACCCCGAGAAAAGGGTGTAAAGAGGAGAATAGGGGAAAAACTGAGAAGTATGTGATAAACAAATAGGAAACGTTAAAAATTTTTTAGGGAGAGTTGAGACACGTTTCCCCTCCATTGGTCGCCACTGTACCAGAACATTGATATTTTCATGGGACGCGAAAAGTTTGAACAGTCTATATTATGTATTAAATACTATTGAAAATAAAATTGTGATTTGAAAATAGCATACAGGTTTAATTAGTTCCGGTACAGCGGCGCCAATCAGATTTGGAGTACCCCGTGTCTCAACTCTCCCTTGAGGATCTCTAGGAAAAGTGGTTGTAGAAACAAAATTTAGGAAATGGAAAATAATATGCAAACAGTAGCATATATGAAGACCCTCTGAGTTGTAATTATTTAGAATTGATTTTTGTACGGTTGTGCTTTACATGGTAGCAAAGTGCGTATTGAAAGAAATAGTTATATTCATAATTTTTTTTTTCGTGAATAATAATATTTTCAATTTCTGTTTTTTTCACCATAATCTTCTGTTAGCTGACATTAAAATTTTTTTAAATATCTGAGGGCCTTCAACTGATAAAAATACATTAGAAACGAACGTGTGAAGGAAGAAAAACAGACAAAGTGTTTTTTTTTAAATAGTCATTTTTGTGATTTTTATTTACTTCTTTCTAACTTACATAAAAAATCTGCCCGCCGCGCGGGCACATTCTCGTCGCATGTTCAGTTTGCTGCTCGTTTCCCTCGCAAGTTTTAGCGCGCCTGGGGCGCAACTAGCATTCTTTAAAGGAAATCTACTCGTCTTATATAAAAATGATTACTAACTTGTTTGTAGATCCTTTTTAGGTGAACAATTTTTGTCAATTTTTGTTGTTGTACCTTGTGTCTTTTTTCCAAAAATCTATTTTTTTTTAATTTATTATGTTATTTTTTATGATCAAAATAAAAACGGTAGGTCCTATCAACAAAATTATTGATGAAAAATTTGTAGATCTTTTTCTGGATAATCAAGTTTTGTCTATTCATTCTTTTGCAGCTTCTGTGATTTGTTCACAACTAAAAATTTGTTAATTTATTTTTTTCAATTAAAACCAAAACTGCGCGATCTATCAAGAAAGGATTAACCACACATTTTATATCTTTCCTGGGTGCATAATTTTTTTTGACTAAACTTTTTTTCTATCCTGCATAGCTTTACCACAAATGAAATTGTTGATTTTTCATTATTTTTTGTGCGATATATAAAAATATAAATCTTCAATTTTTCATAAAACTTCAAGAAGTTGTTTTGCTAATCTTGTAGGGCTTTCAAAAAGCAACGCTTTTCTTGTCCTGGCTTTTTTTCATATCGTTCGTTTTTTTAGCTTAAAATCTTAATTTTCGTGTTTTTTATTTTGAAAATGGTATAACTCTGATAAATTTTCTTTTTAATCAGAAAAATCGCAATGATACATTGTTCGAGATTTCAAATTATATGAATAGCCGAAAATAAAAAATTTCTATTCTGAAAAAAATGGTCTCAAAAATGTTGAAGGGCGGACAAATAAACGTCCATGATTTTTGGCTTTAGAGGTTCTCAAAATGTGGAGATTTGTTGGAAAACTGTGGTGTCAAACTTCAAAAAATTCGAATCCTTTCTCAATCATAAATGATGATAATGTAAAAGTTCGTAGAACATTTCAAGCTTCTATGCTATATCTATAATAAATGAAATGATCTTGCAACTGTCTTTTTTGTCTACAAAATTCTCTTTTCACCTAAAATGGAACTATACTAAAACGCTATGATCCCTGACTCTATAAAACTATAACGTGGGTGAACTATTGATTTTAAGTACTGAATTAAGGTGGTTGCTCGCAAAATTTGTCTGGCTCAGAAAGATAAATCTCTCAACATTGCGTTATTTTACAACTTGAACTATCTTTCCGATCGGAGCTACTGGATATGTCAACCCCAATCCCTTGATACGCCATAGCCCTATCAGGCGGTGCATCTCAAGTTTGTTACTCGATGGCATGCGTTGCCTTCCCATTTGTACGCCCATTTACAAGCACACATAAGGATTAATATACTCATAAAAGTGTGCTGCTATCTGGTTCTCGCTACTTCTCGATTTCTCCCCCAAGCTCTCCACTCAACTTTCGTAATTATATCGTCGAGAGATTTCGCAACAACTCCCCCCCCCCTCCATTACAATGTCCTTTCTAGGGCGCAGAGCATAATATATTTATCGATCACAAACAATATTTTTTATTCTTCTATAATTTTTCTGTGTTCTTCATATTTCTTTTGAATGTTATTTTTATCATTTCATTCGTATGTTTTAAAATAGACTAGATCTGATAGTGTCCGCCTTAATTAATTTTAACTTGTAAGTTTGTACAATCGACTTTTCTTTACGAAATACTTTTTTCTAATGATTTTTAAGTTCAGTGCAACCTGGATTTCTGTAAACTGTATTTTACCTTCCTAGAATTGCTGTTCTCCACGGTTTCGCGATCAGGGGAGCCGCGAAGCCGAGAGGCAGGCGGTGCTCATTCAAGCGCGACAAACTGCTTGAGGGCCGCACTCACAGTGCGTCAGTTGTATTAAGTTGCGTCATGCGTCCAAATTCGTCCTTATGGACTGACAATTCCTTTTATATGGTGGAAAAGACTTCTATCTTGGTTGAAATGCATCTTGCTTGACTAAAAATTACTTTTTTTGTCGGAAATACAACTCTTTGGGTTGAAATTGAACTGCCTTATATCAAAAAAAGTTTGGATGTAAAATTGAACTATTTGGTTTAAAATGCAACTAATAAATTTTGGTTCTTGATCATTAAAATCTCGCTGGTTGAGTTTAATTGTCAGAAAGATTATACATTTTTCTATGTTTGTCTAAAGATCATTGTAACATCAACTTAACTCAGTTTTCGGTTTTATAGAATTGTAAAAATAAAAAAAGGTCGAATATTCTGGCAAAAGTATGCCAGAATAATAAATAAACGGCAGATGGAAGTTGTGTTGCATCGCTCTATGTGTACATTCTCCTCCCCTACGGAAACTTAGAAAGAGTTACAACTGTAACCAAACTCGCGATTGAATTCTTGAAAATTCCAAAGAATTTATAACCAATTGCAAAGAATTCAAGGGAAATTCCAAAGAGTTAACAAATTTTACTTCATCAGAATATATTGGATTAGGAAAAGAAGGTTTTTGACTAAAGCTTAGGTGAAACATAATGGCGTTTTAAATCGGCCTAAGTTTAAATTATTGGATGAATTCCGCGCACGTGAACTACGTTAAAGGAAGCTCCTATATTGAGTACATAACCTTATTTCGTCAAAGATAGTAAGTTTTTTCGATTGATTCGGTGCTTTGATACTATTTCTGCTAAAAAAATGGTATAGGATTTGACTCGGGGAGAAATGTTAAACACAGGCACACGTTTTTATAGGGTATCTGATATTTCAGCAAACAAAAAAATTCAGAAGACATCCAAGGAATTATGTACACCCCAAAAATAATACACACTCGAAGCTGGATTTGAGCTCGAATTTGGTTATGGCATTCGGCACAAAGCCATGCTCTCTGAACATAAATATCAGGGTCCGTCGAACACTGAGAGTAAACTGCCGAGTCACGAAGCCTGACAGCGTTTTATTGCAATTCTATTGTTTTTTTCACGTATGATTGACCAAGGACATCTTCCCCTTTCGGCACCGCGGCTTCTCTCACCCGAAACCCCGGCGCGATATCACTTCTGGAAAGCGGCAAATCAAGTTTCCTGAAATCCAGGTTCAAGTGTATAAGATTATTAATATGTATAATAATTAAAATATGTATATAACTATTTGTATCATCTAAAATCCCATTAATCCTTTTTCTTCCTCCTGCATGTAATCCTGCGATTCCTTTTGACGATATGACAAGTAAATGATTGCAAAGCTTCAGATCGTCTAACGTGTTACATTTTGAATTAATAACAATCAAACCAATAAATTGAAACAAATTTAAATTCTCATCCTGATGAGATGGTAAGGTAAATGGCCCAATTTGGGTGAAAGTAATGATTTGTGCGGCATATTTTTCTGGAAAAAGTATTTTAAATCTTATGAATCGAGAAAAGTTCCTAATACCGAACAGTTTGAATATTATTTAATCATTAATTTGTCTGCTCGTCGATATAAATAAACAATTTTTACTGAATAATAATAAATATTTTATGATGTTCCGATGAACCTATTTGGGTGAATGAATTTTTCTTCTGACTCAGTTTGGGCGAATCAAATGTTCCATTTTGGGCCAGCGACGCCATGTTAGATTTCCTACAGTAACGGGATATTGAAATCGATAAGAACTGATACCTAATTTAAGTTGTAATTCAGAATTTGAATATTTTAACGTGAAATTTTTTTGCATGATACATCACGTAATTAAGAAAAAAGAATATTTCTATCGTTTGCATTTTTAAATTGGCAGTTTTATTGTCATTGTAATAGTTTCTCGCACATTTTTGTCAATAATTCAATAAAAGTGCATAAAAAAACAGGTGTCTTGGCAGGAGAAAGCTTAAAGAATTGAAATAGTGTGCTTTTTACCTTAAAAACGCATAATGTTTATGTAACCGAATTTTTTGTAAACGCTCGCACAAATTCCTACAACCGTTTTTTTTCCGTCTGTGATAAGGAGGCAGGTAATACTATAATTATGCAGTTACTTTGAGTTATATTGACGAGCCCATTCAGAAAACTTATAATTATTATTCACTTTTCAATTAAGCACTCGCAGAACAACATTTTTCAAACAGCGTTGTGACGAAAAACAACACATCGTGTCAACTCCAGAACTAACAAGCCGAGAGCAATGTTACGCTCGATCAGTCACAGATGGTGACACGCATGACTATATAACTTCCAAACAATATGAATACATAATAAAATGACTGTGAATCCTGTATCAAAAATATATTTAATCGATTTTATAGTGCAATTAAACTATTGCTAGTGTCTAAAATCTTTGAGATTTCCACGGACTTAGCTATAGTATCAGAGCATTCGCCCAAACTGGGACACCCATCCAAACTGGGACATTTACCTTATTCAATATAGGTCGAGCATTTTGCTCCGGAAAAATATGCCAGATTTTAATTTTATCTTCCGGCATATTTTATCGTGTACTAAATTGAATTTCAATGAGTATATTATAAATTTCAACGGTCACAGGGATGCCTTCTCATTCCCCGCGATTTCTGTGATTGTTACAAGTAATCATAAAATAGGAGATTGCGTGCTAAAGGAAAAGGTTTCCGTTAAAAATCGTTGCTTAAAGTTTGACTTTCGTTTCTGATATGGACGAATGATCAGTTTGATAGCTGGAAAGCCCACAAACCTTAAGAAGCCATAGATGTCAAGATTCGTTTAACGCAAAATTTGGAACACAATTTATGCGTGCAACAGAACTGTTATCAAAGTTATCAAAAGTTACCGATTTATAACCCTGAATTTCTAAAATGTCCTTAAATTAGCATACATTTCCATCAATTACCCTAATTTTAAAAATGTGTGGAAAGTTTGATGAATTCCCATAATATCGAAAATTTATGAAAATTTATCATTATTGTGTAAATGTGTACAATTTGTGGAAATTTGTAGAAATTTACTTAAGTTGTGGAAATTTTCGGAAATTTATGGAAACTTAAGGCATTCGTATACACGGCGTTCATTTTATGTAAAAAATTTTTCGTCCGTCTTCATCAAATCTACACATTTTGAGACTCTTAAGGTTAGAAAAAAAGCCTGTAAGCACGATAACTTTCGAAAGACTGATCAGATTGGCTTGAGCTTTGGCATTATTTTTTGAGGACTGAAAAGAAATTTACTAATCTCTTTGAAAGTAGAGGTTTTGATAGATTTGTAGAACGAGAGATTCGACAGGCGCGCTCCAGCTTGCGAGTCAAATGCACGCTGAGGATATATCCGCTGAATGTGCCTGCTTGTATACATAGAAGTTTAATAACTTAGTTTCGATTATATAAATAAATAATGAGATATAAGCCATCCCTTTCTTTCACCAAAATGCAAGGGAAAAACTCAATGTCGCTGATCCGCTCAGTAACCGCGCCGCTCTGATGCGATGATTGACTTAGACGAGGGATTGAAAATTATGTTGACCAGTGCACACAACTTTCTCTGACGCGTGCATTCGTCCTGGGACGTTCTTAATCATGGATGGAAGCCCCATTCGAATTTTCGAGGGATGATGGTCGAATGAACTGCACGTGATGTGGGGATTTCAAGTACATGTAATGCGAGCATTTGCAGTGCGTTTCAAAGTAGTAGGCGTGGGCCACACAAGGATTTCTGATAATAGGGGGAATCAAACACGTGTGACTTTTGCTGTCAATGACTTCGAAAAAGAGACTTTTGATGTTGTAGATTTAAAGGGTTGAAGAAATATTATACAAATATAAAACCCAAATTTAAATTTAAAGTAAAACCGCTTCCTCAATAAATAATTAGCAATATATGATTTGTTTTCAGTTCTTCATAACTGGCACTATCGGTTTTTCTTTCATTCGCAGTATTTAATGAACATATAATCACAATATATACGGATTAACTAAAGCTAAGGAAAATGCTGCACAAAATAGCTTTCACACATTAGAATTATAAAATTCTGCATGGCTGAGAACTAAGTTTTGAGAATTTTATATGTATTTAAAGAATCTACGCTAAAAATGGTTAAAAAATCTAATAGATATGCCGAATAAGCGAATATAGGTAAATTTATATTGTGAACCAAACCCCAAACTCGTTGCGCTCACAAGATTGAGCGTACTTAAGGATGTACATTACGTACAATCAATCTCAAAACTCTCCAATCTTAACAATGATTTATATAATAAAATAAAAGATCTATTATTGATAGAGTTTTAGATTTTGCTTTCTCTTCAGGGAAAGGTTACAATTCTTATTTATTTCTAACGATCCAGGCCTCATTTTATTGTTCGAAGGATTCTCCACAATTCTATTTGGGTGGTGTTAATTAAAGTTGAAACTATGATTGTTTATAACAATAATAACTGTATTATTTCTCAATTAATTTTTTTAATGAAATCAACCCATATAAAAATGTAGAGAATCCTTCGAAGAATAAAATGAGGGCTTGATCATTAGATTAAATAAAAATAGTAACTTTTTCCTAAGGAGAAAGAAAAAACTTAACTTTTAAATAACTACTGTTAAAAAAACAATTTTAAGCTGAATTATTATTTTCTGAAGTGTGCTTAGAAGCCTCCATCAGTGTTTACGGAATTTAACACAAGATCTTTTTTTTGTCGATTTTATAAATCATTTTTAATATAGACTACTTTTGAGATTGATTGTACGTAATGTACATCCTTAAGGCTCGCAACGGTTCATTATCTCGTTTCACGCTCGATATTTATCTCGCGCTAAGCGCTTGGTCATTGTACATTCCTCACATTTTTGCACGCACTTTCAAAATTGAAGGTCAAAGTATCAATAACTGTAGTTTGATGATTGTACATTATATTCAACAATTCTATATCAAATGCATTATATTCTCATTTTTTGTTTCGTCTCCGGTTCGTTTGTTAAAAAATGTCGTTTGTTCTATTTCAATGTTTTTCTTACGAATAAAATAAAAACTACGTGTCCTGTGGAAAAGTGATCCATTAAAAATTTGCAGATGTTTTTGGTTAGTTACTCCGAATTTGCATTTTATTTTTTTCACGAAACATCAAAAGGTTGTAGGGCCTTGTAGGGCTTTTAAAAAGCAACGTTTTTTTATCTTGACTTTTTTCATATCGTGCGTTTTTTTGGCTCCAAAACTTTCTTTTCCAAATACATCCATGTATAGTAAGGTCATTTTTCAAGCAATTCGTAAAAGGACAACTGATTATGAAACTGACTAGCACAAAAAATTGCAGCAAATATGTAAATTACCAAATACCAGGAAAATTCAAAAACTTCAGAAGCAATAAACTAATTTTATTTTTTCCAACATGTATCATAGGATCCAATACGTTGTTTATATACGTGCACACATGCAAACCCACTCTCTCTCTTTTTTCGGCTTGGGTTTCGATTTATTTTAAATTGAAACTCAAGAGCCTATGAAAAGAACCCCGAACGCGTCTTCGGGTTTGCAGATAGAGGGTCACTGTACCAAGGGTTTTTTTCTAAATATGGTTACCATAATTAATAAGCAGTCGCGGACCATTCTCCAGAAATGTCGAGGATGCTGCTCATGATGCTTTGGCAAGCGTTAGCTATTTGCAGCCAACCACCTCGGCTGGAATACCGTGGGAGAGCATCAATTGCGATACCACATTGAAAGGGGAATTAGTGCATCTTTGTGACGAAAGTGCGAAGTTTGAAACAAAAACGGAACGCGAATCACGCGTTGGCAAGGTGTTTTCAGAAAATCATTGAACACTCAGATCTGATGCAAGACTTGATGCTCCAGGATACTACGTATATATTACCTAAAAACCCAGACGCTAAAAATCCATTTGAATTTCGGCTGATAGCAAGTCTTTCAACAATTTATAAATGTCTTACAGCTATCATTTGTGGCGATCCCCGATATTAAATTCAAAGATTAGTGGAGGGGGAGATTAATTCTCTATAATGTATCGCACAATTTTATTTGTTCATTATTTCAAAACTTCGTTTGAATGAAGTCACTAAAATGTTTCTCCGTTTGAATATGCGGGAGCCCAGAAAGGGCGCGTTTTTATCATTTCTTTGTTATCTAATCTGAAAAGCAAGATACTATTATGAAATCGGGTCTCTTCTGTGCTAAAAATAAAAAAATAAAATAGCAAAAGGGACTTCCCAGAAATTCTTTTCCTTCTGATCTGTAAATTTGATAGGATTATTGAGAGGGACTCCAACGATATCGGGTCCCTACTTCAGTCTTGTAAAGAAAAGTGAAACGATTAAGTTACCGGGTCCCATCTCGTCACTCTACTGCGTTTTGATTTGGATTCCATGAGCTTGAATTTTGTCCTCTCTGGTTTCACGACAACGAAATCGGTGAAGTGCGGCCCTTCCCTTTCTAGAGTGACTCTAAGCGGGGAGGCGCAGATACTGAGAATCTCCTCCTCAGCTTCGGAAATATCAGGAGTTTTTTCTGATTCTAGAGCCCTAAGAGGGGAGGAATTGTAGCCAGGAAACTAGGGATCGTAGGCTTCAACGCTCCCGGAAAGCTTAAGTTCGTCGCCGCCGAGTAAATTCAACGATGATCTAATTGTCTTACTCGCCTTTGTGTGAGAAGTTTCGCGACAGAGATATTCCGCTAGATCGTCGAATGAATCGATAGCTAGTGCGCTCTGACTGATAGGATATGGTGGAAATTCACTCTGGTCACGTGAGGCTGCGCGTGGTTGAGTCAAGTCAAGAGAATTGTCTGCATCGCCCTGCGCACTTTGGACGTTCAAGAACGACACACGTACATCGCGTCATGATTTAAAATTCTTATAAAAAGGGCACTCAGACGCGGGGGGCGAAGGGGATCCTGGACACTATCGTTCGCTACACACTTTTCACGGAACTCGCGATCCACTCTGTAATCCAGAGTGACAGATGTCAATGATTCTTTGTCCTCTTTTTTCTCAGATTCATGGGCAGCACGTTTTTTAGCGATAGTCTCTTGCGTAGATTGGTTCGACAGCCTTTTTTCTTAGGTGATTGATTCTCCATGTAGTACGTAATCCGTAAAAGACACATACAAGAAAAACACAAATTGTGAACAATAGGCTGCGGCGTCAGAGCAATCGGCGTAAGCTGCCGGTCCTGCCGGTGCAAGACTCGAAGTTTTGGTCCTGGTAGGAAACCCCCTAGTTGAGGTTCCGAATGAGAACTCGATTTCGATCCTCGTCAGGAAATTCCATATTGAATTTCCGTGTGTGAACACGTTCACGATTCTCGTTAGAAACTCTCTAACTGCGATTCCCAAATTAAAACTCGATTTGATTGCATATTTCGGAGACTGCGAAGCATGATAAAATCTAAAAAACATGTTTGATGACGATCTTTCCACATGATACAGTGCCACGTTAATGGGACTGGGTAGCGTGGAATAATAAGTGCGTCGTTAGCTGGAATTTAGCCACTAGAAAATCCGACAAGAAAAGGCGAGGCTCTGGGGTACAAGAATCAATTATTTTGATCATGGACAACCAAGGATAACTAGATCAATACGCATTACGACGAATATATTTCAAGGAAGCATGTCTCATGGGTTCAGAATTCATGATAATGAGGACGGTCATCATGTGACCCATCTCCTGTACAGGGATGACCTTAAGCTGTAGGCTACTTGAGCCCAGAAACTGCAGCAAGTAATCGATGTCAGAGTGAACAAAGCGTTAATTCAGAGGAGAATTGGGACCGCAGAGTTAGAGAACGAGTTCAAAAATGTCATCAAGGCAATGCCTGCGTGTGAATCATATAAATATCAGGGTATTCTTGAATCTAATGGTATTCAGCATACGATATTTAAGACAAGCCTAACGACTGCCGTTACTACGAGACTCAGATTGATTGTGAAGAGTTTTCTCAACACGGCAAACAATTCAGGGCAATCAACACATATGCCATGCTCATCAAATGGTCTAACACCGTCCTTATAAGTTAAACAGAATCGTTCGCGTAGAAATGACGAAGCAACGAATGCACCACAATAATTCAGCGATTGAAAGGGTAGTTCTACCATAACATATAGGGGGTAGGGTCGTTGTACATTTAAAAAAAATGTTTGAGTCACAAGTTATGCAGTTGCGAAATTATTTTAACAGCAAACGATATGTTGCGCTTTGCAGCACCACCTGCAAAGCAGATCTTGACTATACTCCCTTGAATTTGTGCTCAGATGAGACCTTGAATAACAGGGCAGAAATCATAAAGGAATGAGAAATATAATAGAGGCATAAAGCTATCCTCGGCGAGCACCCCAAACGTTAGATCCACATGTAGTGGATAGTGAGGCATTTAATATTCGGCTGAGAAAGGGTGTTCTATGCCCAGGGACAAACACGTAAGACGTCAAAACCGGTGCCGATTATGTGGAAATACCAACGAATCCATCGAGCATATTACTGATGGCTGTCGCGTAATGGCTCAGAGAGTATATACGCACATACATAATGATGAAGCGGGCATTATACATTAACAACTTGCCCTAAACCTAGCACTTCTAAAAGAAGGAATGCCTTTCTAAAGATACATTGCAGGAACACATGGCAATAAGAACTTCTGGTGAAATCCGGTTTCCTGAAAAACAGGATTATTATAAGAATTGATAATGTGTAAAGAGAGATGTACGAACAACGTGGCTTGAAAAAATGTGTATCAGGCTACCGAGAGAATCTGCTAATTGACAAGTACGTCTGCAAAATGCAGGAGACCTTCAACCTCTTATGAACCTGCAATCTGTCTGTTGCAAATCGTGCAGGTGTATCAATACATAAAGAGATGCATAGAGAGTTTTAGGGTGATAACATGAACCCTCTGCTTTTTTCATCACACTTCTGTCTCTACCTCTCGTTCTTCGAAATTCTTCTGGACACCTCTGTGGCGACACTAATCACCGCGAGCATGAGGTTTTTTTATGTATTTTATATGGCTGACCTGAAGATCTATGCTTCTGCCAAAAACTAACTTTTGAGTGTTTTAAATATCGTCAGGAAGTACACAGGATTGAGTGGTATAGACTTTGGAGTGGGCAAATGTGTGGAAATTCATCTGAAGCAAGGAAAGAGCTCTCATGGACCCGGAGCTTGTGGATGTAATTGTTATTAGACATTTTGACAATAAAGAGTCCTATAATACCTAGACGTGCCTCAAAGCCACTTTTAGGACGTAGCGTCAGTCATAACGGGAGATTCTGATCGTTTGGGATAGGCATAAGAGCTTACATACCATTTCGATCACAGAATCACGTTATCAAGGCAGATTCGGAATTCTGCATTTTCAGGGTATTCATAACCAAATTGTTCTAAGTACAGCTTAAATCCTTACAAAGGGCAGAGATCCTCTCTTAAAAATTTTCTGAAGCCAGACGCTGATTGGCTAAGGAGCGTTCCTTTACGAAGCCGCGGAGCAGGCGGCCGACACCCTTGCCCTGAGTTTTAACGTCAGAAGTCAGGAAAGTGCATTACTCCACTACATTTGCCACTTCTAAAAACCGAAGTAAAAACAGTTGAAAGATTCCGCGGATAGCTAGTCCGCAAGAAAATACACGGAAACTTTCACAGAAATGTAGAAAAACTGTCCTTGTAGAAGGAGAAAACTTTTGCTTTCATTTTCGCATGCCATGAGGGTCTCATCTTACTCTCTTGCACATTCGAGGCACACTCGAGAAGAAAAAGAGGAGAGGTATCAAGACCTTAAAAAGAAACTGCAAGGACTATACCAAATATTTTCGGTTAAAATAATTTTCCTTGTGATCGGAGAGACTCAGGTCGGAGAGACTCAGGCGACCTCTGGAGGGTACGAACGTCCCCAGCGACTCCTAACCTTCTCGCCAGTAGCCCGAGATACAGATAAAGCGACTTAGTTCCCGCGCAGCGTGTATTTGTTTACATCGACTTTTTTGCGTTTCGCAATTCCCGAAACTGCTCAAATACAAACAAAAAACCTTTGATTAAAAATCGCTGAGGACAATTTGAAAATGATCAATAGTGATGAAAAGTTTATTAAAAAGGTTATTATTGGTGATGAAACATGAGTTTATGGTTATGATCCTGAAACAAAACAACTTTATTCGAAATGTAAGGTTCCATCCGAGCCTTGGCCGAAAAAAGCCCGTCAAAGTCGAAGCAACATCAACTCAATGTTGATTGTTTTTTTCGATTATGAGGGCGTTGTGCATCACAAATATGCTCCTACAGGCCAGACAATAAACGAAGAGTACTGCGTTAAAGTTCTGAAAAGATTGCGTAATGCAATCATGCGAAAACGATCGCAACTTTGGGAAATCGGTGACTGGCTTCTTCATCACGACAATGCTCCAGCGCACGCATCAAATCTTGTGCAGCAGTATTTATTGAAGCACAGTGTTGCGCATCTTCGCCAGCCTCTATACAGTCCCGATATAGCACTTTGCGACTTTTAGCTGTTTCCTCGATTGAAAATGCCGCTTAAGGGACATCGATTCGACGATAAAGAGACTATTGAAACTTATGCTACAAAAGGAACTAAAGGCGATTCTGAAGTCTGACGTTCAAGAGTGCTTTAATAAGTGGAAGCATCGATATGACCATCTTGTTCAATCAAATGGGGACTACTTGGAAGGATGCCCCCCCCGATGACGAAGAATAAATCAAGCGCCGAGAGATCGGGGTAGGTCGGGTACTTTTGGGACAGCCCTCGTAATCATGTTGAAATGTACATACCCGAAAGTTTTTGGGGTCGCTGAATTCAAAAATGTTATTTGTTTTTCAAAATTCAAAATGGCGGACACAGACGCGCCACATAAGCGTACTCAAAATCGTGTGCGTATATATAATAATATGAAGTTGGTTAAAAGTAATTTAAATCAAGATTTTTTAGTGCTAGAACCTGCCGAAGAAACATTTTGAAGAAAATAAGTGCGAGTGTGGAAACAAATTTAAACTAATTCAAAGAAAAAGTTATGATCTTAACAATTTCAAGTTATGTTTCTAGTTTCAACCTTTACCTGTTCTTGGAAAACTATCGTTGCAAAAATCCAAAAGAATTAGCAAAAAATGTTGGTTTTTCGTTCGCAACAATTTCTGGGTAACTAGCTTGTTTTCACCATTGGATTATAAATGCAAATTTTCTTTCATTTTGTAAATTAAATACGGTGACTGCGGTTTTATTATTTAATGTGTTAATGACACGTTTTCCAAGCGGTAGTCTTTCCAACGTAGTTAGTCTTTCCGAATCTAAATGGCAATTGTTAATCTTGGAGTATATTTAGAATTTACCTGGAAAACGTACTTATTTGTATCGCTGTGGATATTAATAGTATTTTCGAGACTATATCCTAGGTTGCCATCGAATTCTTGTATAAATAAATATCATACTCTCAAAGTTTACAACCAATATTATACCATTTTTTTGATAAATGCATAATAACTTTCTATTAATTATATTAGATGCTTACATAAATTTTTATTTCTCATAATAAGATTTATTCTTAAATATTTGAAAGGGAAATTATCTTGCAATTTTTAACATTTGAATTCAAAACTATTCGATAAGGAACGTTCAAAATTGAAAATGTTCCACTTATTACTGATTCATACCTTCCCTAGGAGCTGCATGCGAATGTATATGGATGTTAGGATCCCTATAAAATGCCTCTCCAGGGTGGTTGAAAAGGATCCCTATAGACAGCCTCTCCTGGTATGCATGATTGTAGTATGATAGAAGGGTGAAAGAGCCTAGCTAACACGGGCCTTCTGGATCCCTGGGTCGAGGTCCCTCCCGGACTGATTCCAGTTCTTGGAATCGGTACGGGAATGACCTTCGGCCCGCATAGCGACCAAGAAACAGCCCTCCGTTGGTATGGTGGCCTGCGAACGGATATTCATTGAGTGTTCCGCTCAATGTGACTACCCCCCCCCCCCCAACCATGGGTGTAGTGTGATCGTGCCCGTGGCACTTTGGCACCTGGGGGTCACGAGAGTGTTTGAACGGCCCCTCGGGGACACCGGGCGACCTCCCCGAGTACTTAGTCTTTTTGGACTTTTTCTTTCCCTGACTGCTCGTGGGAACAAAAATGGATCACGCTAAATCTGAACAAGAAGAAGGAGAAATGGAGGTGGCGAAGAGAGGAGAGGGGTTGGGTCCTAACAGGTCTAACATAACTGTTTCCTCCTAATCTGTCTCTCCGGCAAGCCAACCCCAGACGACGGCTCTGCCCCCAGCTCTCCCAAGAGCTGACGGATTGACGGTCCCTCTGAGTGAGGCTATGGAAACGGGAGCGACTGAAGAGTGTGGCAGCTGCGGTATCTGGCACACCGCCAACTACAGTGCCGATAACCAGCTCTGAGGCTCACAAGCGGGTGAGCTTCGAATAGCACCCCACCGAGGGTGGGGTTAAGCCTGTGAAGAGGCAAAAGGCGGCCCAACAACCGACAAACAGGGAGTCGTCTGGGGTTGGACTGACGGCCGCTCAGAGGGCTGACCCCCTGACTGTGGTAGTGACGGTTATGAGCTACCCGATCTCGTTGCTCGCCACAGTGCAGTTTGAGCTTTTCAGGGAAGCTACCTGGAGGGCGCTCGAAAGAGTGTCTTAAGATCAAGGGCCAAAAATCAGGACCTCCTTCCGTAGGGGAGGGGTCTTTGTATTTGTAGCAGACGACCCAGCGGCTAAAGCTTGGCTACACAAAGTTGCGGTCGAGAGTTGAGTTGCTCCAGAAGATGGTCAAAGCTACAATGTGGTTCCCGGTGAAACTGGAGGACCCGTCTGTGGTGCTCCTTCGGTTGGAGGGATTCAACCCCTCATTAAAGACAGAGCCCTAGCGAATTGTCAGGCACGATAGGCCTCAGAAAGAGGACACAGCGGGAGGAAGAACCAAACACCTCCTTGTTGTGCCAATTCCTGAGTCTGAGACGAGGGCTCTTACGGTCCTTAATTACAGGCCCTTCTTCCACGTTAGACAGATCAACTTTAAAGTTGCCAGCCAGGTGCGAGAGGAGCCTGTCGTCGTACAGGGAGATCGAAAGCAGACCTAAATGACTGCCCCCGGTCTAACCATTACCCAAATTAACTTGCACCACAGCAAAAACGCCTCTGCAGTTTTTCAGAGGGGCATGGCTGCGAGACACACAGGCATCTCGCTAATCCAGGAACCCTGGTTAGTACTGGGTACCATTAGGGGTTAAGGGGGGCTGGGTTTTTTTACTGGGACCCCAAGGCGGCAGATCCAAGGGCTTGCATACTGGCGAAGGGAATCAACTCTCTCAGATCACTTACGGGTAGAGTTCGAGTTAGAATCTATTGTGGTTGTTTCTGGCCCTAAATTGGCCAGAAATCCAAGAAAAACGGACTGGGTACAGTTTTCTACGGAACTAAGAAGTGCACTTTCAGAGATGCCCAGGCCATAAAATCTACTTATGAAAGTAGCTGTCAACCTGCAAGAGTCCGAAAGGCTAAGGAGACACACTGGTGGAATGAGAAACTCGAAGAGTTTCGCAGGGAGACCAGAGAAAGATTCAGACGTGCCAGTACTGGCAAGACGGGGGACTTTTGGACCTCATTCTGGACAGTGAGGGATGAATACAGGAGTGCAATACGTATGGCAAAGCATGAAAGCTGCACCAACTTTTGCACAAATATCGAGAAAGGAGCAGAGGCTAGACTGGATAAGCTGCTTTCTCGAAATCCAGACGCTGTTCTCGGCATTCTGAAATTGCCCGGTGGGGATACTCAGAGTCCAACAGGAACACCTTGGCTCATCTGACTAAGGCACATTTTCCGGGCTTTAAACAGTTAGGAAAAGAGGGGAGAACACCTCTGAGGCAATTAATGTCGCCTGTGGCCCAAATGGACCCGAATTGGCGGATAGCCAACGAGATTGTTAGCCCTGCCAGGATCAGGTGAGCGATGCAGTCCTTCAGTCCTTACAAGTCTCCCGGTCTGGATGGTTTATATCCAGTATTCTTACAGAAGGCTGGTGAAATCATCATAAGGCCAATTGTGAGACTTGCTAGGGCTAGTCTGACTTTGGGTTTTGTTCCGGCTGCATGGAGGGGTGCCAGAGTAGCTTTGATTCTGAAAGCAGGCAGGATTGGCTATACTTCACCCAAGGATTTCCGTCCCATTAGTCTCACATCTTTCCTACTAAAAACTATGGAAAAACTTGTGGACACATATATCCGCGATAAGGTCTTGTCAAGTAGGCCACTTCACAAGCATCAACACGCCTATAGGGCTGGTCACTCGACGGAGACGTCACTAAGCACTGCAGTTAACCTTACCGAAGGACAACTGAAGCTAAAAGGCCTTGCGATTAAAAACTTTATGGACATTGAAAGAATCTTTAACTACACCTCGGGAGCGGTGATCAGGGCAACCATGATCTCACATGGAGTGCCTATGGCAGTTGTAGAATGGACCAGACACATGTTGCCGAATAGGAACCTTAGTACAACTAAGGATGATACCACTTTATGCGTAACCGTTGACTCGGGATATATGCAGGGAGGTGTTTTATCACCCCTGCTGTGGTGCTTGGTAGATAAACTCCTTCATCTGCTCACGAGTCAAGACGTTATAGGCTATGCGGACGACATATTGGTTATCGTGCAAGGTCAGCATCTGCATTCGCTCTTCGGAGTATTGCAGCAAGCACTACGAATAGTAGATGCTTGGTGCAAGAAGACTGGACTATTAGTCAATCCGAGCAAGACGGATGCAGTTGTATTCACCAGAAGGTAAAAGTGGAGAACTACGAGTACACTTAAACTGGCAGGACAACAACTGAAAATCTAAGAAGAAGCCAAATATCTAGGAGTTATCCTAAATAAGAAGCTGGCATTGAACGAGCACCTGTAAAAAAAGTGCAAGAAACTAGTAGCGACTCTCTGGCTCTGTAGGAGAGTCGTAAGGAAAAGCTGGGACTTGAAGTCGGAGACACTTATGTGGATCTACACAGCGATCCTGCAACCCAGGCTTGCCTATGCAGCGGTCGTCTGGTGGAGCAGGGTCGAACTGTCTACTGCGAAGGTTCGACTGGAAAGGATCAGGGGACTGATTCTGAGAGGCATCACGGGTGCTTTGAAGTCGACACCCAAAATAGATCTGGGGGCTCTTACAGGTTTGGAGCACCTCCATCTCACCATAAAGGTCGTGGCTGCGAAAGCGACCTGGAGATTAAATATAATAAATGATAGCAGTATCTCGGCAATAGTGCGGATACCAATGGATAATGCGAGGAGGCCGCCACTGAGCATGTTCAGAGACAAAATGTCTACTCGTCGCTATCCCTCCGACAAGAAGTATCGTATTAGCCTATCCACAAGAGTGGAATGACTTAACGGTGAGGCATACCTGCCCAGTGATGGAGACAACTGGTTAACAGATGACTCCAGGAACAGGGAGAATGCAGGAGCCGGTGTATATCGTAGAAGGAATAGAATGGGTTTCACAATTGCGATGGGGTTCTGTTTCACAGTTCTTTAATCTGAGATTATGGCCATACTTCAGTACGCCTATAAGGCAGGGGAGTAGGGCAATAAAAGAAATATTCGTATCTGCTCAAAAAGCAGGGCTGCTGTCATGGCTCTGAATGGAATAACAACCACTATTGAACAACAACCGCTATTGATAGATAACCGAGTCACTCTGCTTTGGATCCCTGGACACAGTGGAATCAAGGGCAATGAGATATCGGCCTAGCTAGCTAAACTAGCAGAAAAACAAAATTTTACTGGACCTGAGCCAGTTGTAGGCATTTCCAGTAGGTTAGTTACTGAAGATATTAACAGATGGCTGACCACGGAACATCCAAACGAGTGGAGTTCTGTCTCTGGCTGCAGACAGGCTAAAACACTCCTAGGCTCAAAGCTAAACCCCCACCGAGTAAAGGAATTACTTAAGATCGGGAGAAAGGAAGTCAAAGTCCTAACAGAAATGTTTATAGGACACGAAAACCTCCGGTACCACAGGCATAAGATAGGGCTTAAACAAAGTCTACTCTGTCGACTGTTCGGAGAGGATAGTGAGACGTCTACTCATATCAAAGAGTCTGAAATATCGGCCAACAGCGTGGCAGTGGTACTCTCCCTTTGGAGAGGGCTATGGAGTTACGCTTGAGGCTTAGAAGCGGACGCAACGGATTTACCCAGGCGTCAGGAGCTGTAACGGTCTCAATATAAAATAACTTTATAATCTGCAAGTGTGTATATAATTTCTGAAATTACTTGAATTACGAAGGTCCTATCCGATATCAATATATTTTTAATCGTTGCATAAATTTTTCTTTAACTAATATGGATTTTTAATTTTTAATAAAATATTTATATAATCTCGACGTATTCATGTACAGTTATACACAGAATTTGAAATATTTCAATTCTAAATGCTATATTAATAATAATATTGATAGATATTATTAAATTTTTAACGTTTTCATTTCAAGATTGTTTAGCCACTCAATTTTTTTAGATTGAGGCACTTGCAGTTGCACAATGTCGAGCTTATTATTTTGAAATACGGCTACTTATGTTGAACCCCTTATCAAGTGCACGATAATTCAAATTATTTACCGTAAAGATTGCTTTAATATTAAAATTGGCTATATTTGTATTAAATTTTAATTTTAAAGATAGTAAACAGTTCTAAATTTAAAATTATGACAGTTTAAAAACTTTGCTATTAAACTCCGTTATCAATATTCATTTGTCTATATAATAAAAAAATCTGAACAGAACAAAAATCCAAACGAGTTGTAACGAATAAGTTCTAACACACAAACTAAAAAGATACATGAATGACATTGCAGCTTAGGTCGACTTTTTTATTGACAAGTTTAAGAGGATAAACCTGAGCTTATGTATCTTTTTAGCTTGTACGGCATAGATAAAAGGTCGTCTTATTCTCTTGTTACATAGGCTCACAAATGGCTGCAAAGTTATTAATTTTTTTGAATGAACATACTCAAAAAGTAATAGTTCGAATAATCTATTATCACGTTTTAAAAAAACTATTAAACTAATGAGGGAAGATTGAAAGAACTGGTCAAGCAACTTTTCAAACATTTTCTAAACTTGATAATATTCATGCAGAAAGCCACTATGGAATGCAGGCGTTAAAAGTTAAATACTACATAAGGACTTAAATCTTCCACAGAAAGCTGAATTTTTCGAGTTTCTGAAGTGTTTTTTTACGTAAAACTGACTTCGAAGCGAGTCGTGGTAACTTTTGTCGCTGTTTACGTTTAAGAGCGGTGCCATATTGATTTAAGGTCTGGGAAGAAAGATATGTTTTTTTCTCGAAACATCCTTAGAGTGATCGCGGAGGAAAATGAGAGGTTGCTCGTTGTAACATACATATTGAAAAGATTCATCTTGTTCGCGATATGCCGTCTTTCTAAAGTGCATCAGCGGTCGCGTTAGTAGAATATATAAGTGGTTTGGTGGTTTACGTGTGAATGAATGGGGGAGCTAGGACGGAAGGAGTTGGAAGAAACCCCAAATCAGACTGCTGACGACTTCTCTCTTCGCTCAGCCAAAGCTACGAGGCGAGGGTGGAATCCTTAGAAGAGGGTCCATACGATTAAGAGAGACGAATTGCAGGCTTCTACTTCGCGGTCATCAATTACGAGCAAAGATCCGCTGGCCTTATATGAGAAGCTTAATTCATTCGAATCCACCACTCAGTCTTTAGATCCCTCGTTTTCGCTGTCTGCTAAAGTAGACCAATTAGAAAATATCTTGAAATATCCATAAAATTATATTTTTTATATATATTATTTGTCTAATAATTATCATAACATATCCACTAAGGTGGGCTGAGTCCTCGAAACAGATTTCTATTACTGACATTTACCGACGTTGAGAGAATTCGTCCTTTGGTGTCCATGTTGACTTTTGATGCTTACATTTATTTGGAAAGGCATTGTACTAGTTAAGCTGTCGCCTTCTATTTTTTTCTCCTTGATTAATTATTATAATTCAAGTCTTGAGCAAGGTTCCGATAATATTTATTGGATATTCAGATTTAAAAGCCGTCAAGTTTGAAATTCAGACTTTAGAAGTAAGCAAAATAAAAAATGATTGAAAGAGGGAATAAACATTTGAAGTATCAAGAAATGTCAGGAGAAATACTGTAAAAGTGACTTCCAAGGCAAATTAATATAAAGTTGAATAATTTTAAATACTCTATTTCTGGAATATACAAAAAGGAAATAATTTTTATTAAGATGTTTCTAGTTTACCTCGACTATTGAAATTCTCATTTTACAAAATATTAGCCACGCTTCGCTGCTTATGACGTCGAACGAATTCCAGTGGGAAAGGAAGGGTGGTTTCCGTCCACCGCACTGGTTCTCTGAAGTGTGAGAGCGCTGTGAATTTTGATCGGCATCTTGAAGCGTTCCGCCCTCACTCCTGCAAGGTGCATCGAACCGCGATGCTCTCTCAAGCCTTCGGACTCTTCCGGGGTCGTAGGCTTGTCGAGGGTGGGTAGAGAATCAGTCTTCCACAGTTCCAGGCTTGAGAGGGGGGTGTTTATTGAATTTCGGCACGATCCATTATTTGCGGGTTGCTGAATTCGGGCCCTCGGCAATAAATCCTCGAGACCGGGGTGATACTTGGTTCGCGCACTGGAAACGGTTTGGAAGCGGTTAAGTGCTATTTCTAGCGGAAAGAAGTCAGTATCGTGTCATCACTTAGCGTTTGAAAGCGTCCTTCAAAATAATACATCAGCGAAATGTCTAAGTTTAAAACCAAGATAACTACTTGTTCTATTTTCAATTTGCAAAAATGATAAAAAAGATCATATTTTGGACATTTAAGGTCAGAACAAATTTGTAATATTTCAGATATTTTATATTCTCGGCACGTTCACGATTAATATCAACCAATAATACCTACTGGCAGAACTCTCTTTTAATTCTTACTAGTAACACTAATAACGAAGAGCACTAAATACTATTTAGGATGATCAGACCCTTAAATATCGTAATTTACTACACTTACTTACCTTATGATGAACATACTAAATATTCACCTCCGTTAAAAAACGCTCAGGTCTATATAAGGTCCTATAGGTACGCCCGAAGATAAAGTTCCTAACTACGCCCACTGGACATGAACCTCAGAAATATTTTATAGATAGATCCTTCAGGTGCACTTGTGGAAAAATTCCTTATTAGTGCTCATTGATGACTCTGGGTAGTAACATACAAAAATATTATGGTTGTGGATCGTAAATGTAGCTGATGGGCATGGCTGGCTTGAATTCCTAGGGGAGTGGTAGAAGTGACAAATGGGCATCGCTAGTGGGCATTACTATTAGAATTAGGCGTAGACAATATATCTATCTGTAATGAATGGCCAATAAGTTTTATTTGATAACTGAGTTTCTCAAAAGTATGGTATTTTTAGTAGAGATGGGTAATGGGAAAAGCTAGAAAATTTGGTTGACTGACCTCACTTAACTAGGGGGGTGGTCAGTGGTCGATCCAAATAATTTTCTACGGGTTGTGGTGAGTAGAAATAATTGACTTAGTCAGTAGATGTTTCTGCGGTGTAAAATTAATGGGTGGGGCTCGAGGCGGTTCCCAATTGATGAAATTTGTAAAAATGCTGATAGGCGTTACCATAAGTGTTCCTAACAGTGTTTCAAGAAGATTAGGATAGTTAAAGTGTTCAGCACAATTAATTAGCAAGCCTACTTAATAGAGATTGTTATGAGAATAGTCTAGTGAGCAGTTTTAAGGTAGCTTTTAAGGAAATTGGTTAGTGAAAGTTACCAATGATCATTGGGTAATCATTGACCAGTAATCATTGGGCATTATTTTATGTTGTTAACATTGGGTAAGATGTCCGAGGTTAATTAATAGACTCACAATTAGTCAATAGAAATCTATGTTTTTGAGGAATATGAATAATATTAGTACTCAGTGGGCGTGTTAAGTTAATGAAGTTAATAGATGTTTCTATTTGACGTAAGGAGAAGACGTACTTATTGGTCGAGGAAAATAGACAATGGGCGTAATTGTTTAAAGTTATTGATAAATGCACGTAACAGAGACTCCTAAAGCGCTTGTAGACATTTGGATACCACTTAAAAGAAATGTTTAATGTTTAATTTGTAGTGAGGAAAATGAAATCTGGCTACAAGGGCGCTTTCGTTCGAATTAAAATATTTGGGGTTTGGGTTTTTTGAGTAAGTGGAAGAACAGAGAACCATTGCGGGTGATTTAACAACCAGGATCGATGTCGTCTCTCGGACTGCGTTTCGGTTCATTTTTCAGCACCATCCAAAATCGTATGGTGCGGGTACCATGATCGTGGTAGAAACTCAGCGTTGCTGTGGCATCGATCGCGCTAAAAGCCACGCCTAATGGCGGTTCGTAACGACGGAAAAGCGAGTCGAGTCACCCTGCGTAAAGGCTGTAGATTGTAGAAGCGACGTGGCAGACGAGAAGCGTCATTAGCGCCCAATGCGTTTCCGATACATTTGACACGTTGAGCCGTTGCTTGCTGTCGCTACTTCGAATTCGCAGGAGTGAAAGGCGGAATTGAATAAATATTCATATTTGTCTTGACACATGAATTTGAATGACTCCCCTTTAACTTGCATTTTGGCTTTCTAGTTCTCCGGTTCATTTTCCTAATCTTTCATTTTCATATTTCAATAACTCCTTTCATAAGCAATTTTATTTTGTAAAGGCAGTTTTCAACCTATTATAATTGAGGCAGCTAATACCGCTCTCGTTATTTGACAAGTGTTTTTTAATATTGAGTTTTTAAACACCCGATGAGTAGAATCTAGGAGAAGGGGCGAAAGTTACATGATTCCTTCCCATAAGAGCAAAGTCGTGGTCTCAACTCGTCTTCGTGCCAATTAATCCGAGCAAATCTTTGCGAAGAGTGTAGTGGGGTGTGAGTCAGAGTTAGAGCCAGAGGGAACAGGAAAGAGAATTCTCCTTCCATTCCCCTTTTCGCCAACCTCTACTACACTCACGACACTGGGTTCCTATTCTTCAGGCTCTTCTCGCGTCCTAGTTTGCGGGTAATTATGACGCCCACGTATGGTCGACGTTCTGCCACTTTACCCGAAGAATAAGATGGATCTGCTAGAATTATAGCTGCGATGCAGAAAATGAGGTTCTGTGAATTCCTGGATAGTTTTTTTGTTGTAATTTGTATGAATAATATAATCAATTCAGGGTCTCACTGATTAACTCTTCATTCTGAAATGTATCATTTCAGAACACGGCAAATATTATTTAGTAATTTTAATTGCCTGCTCACCTTTAGGTACAAATGTGCAAACGAAAAACTACGCGGCCTATCAAAAAATGATAATTCACACATTTTTATATCTTTTTTGCCTCAAATTAAAAATGTTAATTTTCTTTATTACGATTGAAACAAAAACTACATATCCTATCAAAAGATAATTAATAACATGTCTGCGGTTCTTTCTTCGGTGAACAATTATTGTATATTCACTTTATTTTATATGTAGCCTAGTTTGACCGCAAAATGGAATTTTGGGCTTTTATTTTTTTTCTATGTGGTTAAAAGCAGAAATCTTGATAAAAAAGGCTGGTTAACGAACTGGACCTTTCTTTTTGGTGACTAAAAACCTTGTGCCAAAACGAAATCTAATACGATGAGTCTTTCAAAATTTATCCACTAAATTTATCCACAACGTCGACGACAACAATGACGACAGTCTTTCGTAAATTGTCAGTCCTCACATAAAACTAATACCTTCTCATCATGATGAGAATGTAAAAATATTTTTGGACTAATTCATTCATTTCAACAAAAAAACTTTCTACAATCGCTTGCGTTTCAAATAACGAACAATGTCAATTTGGGTCGCATAAATGAGAATGTGGATTTACATTTCCGTCAAATTGATGCGTTCGCGTTTCATTCGACACTCGATCTACAATTTCGCATTTCGATTGAATTTTATGCATTCATGCTAAACTCGATTTGAAACTGAATGCAGAAGTTGTATGCACCGTGCGAAAGAATCCTATACTTAACGTTTATTAGATCAAGCAGAGTTTAGAATAAGACACTAAAGTAACTTGTCAAGATTCTGTATTCCTTATAATTAATTTTCTTCTATCATTTACATTGTTGAGTTTATATAGCCAATTTGTACAGATAGTTGACAAAAATGTCCAAATTCTATTAAAGAATTAATTTTCCACGGATTTTTCATTTAGTATGATACTAATAGCTACTTCAAAAACAGTATTGGATTCAATTAACAATGATATATGTAGAAGAAAAATGGAAAGAAACTAAAATCTGCTCAAAGCAGAGTTGGAGATCAAAAACTAGATGAGTGTGTGGAGAGGTGGAACGACCATATTTCCCCATGGTTTTGTCGAGGCGAGCCGAGTTTAATCCGCCTAAGCCCTCAACAATACCTGCCGGGTACAGCGGCCATTAGCGTGGAAAAAAAGAAGATTAAAACGTTTACCGGCTCCCGGTACCCAAGCCCCTCATTTTATTAATCGCACGTGGAGGAAGATAACGTGGACAGAGTTGCTTCTCCAATGAAAAGTATAATTCAAATTCTTTAATGTGAAACCCAGCATTTCCAAACCTCAATATTTGCGAACCTGGTAAAATCTGAGGAAAAATTCCATGAAAATCTCTTGAAAAACAAAATATTTGAAAAAAGATGTAAACGTTTGTAAATTACTGGTGTACATAAGATTTATTATGAAATGGCGGAAAGATCCCTGAGTATATAATCATAAAGTTTCGACAACGCATTAATTCTCAAAATGGTTAAAAATGGGGAATTTATAATATATGCAGGTAGTTTTAAATTGAAACACACATAGGTTATAAATTCCCTATTTTTAGCACATTTGAGATGAGCATCTGATGCTTTGCCGAAATGTTATGATTATATGTGAACTGAGGGAACTCTCAGTTATTTTATAATAAATGTTATCTAGACTACTAAAGTTTACAACTTTTTAAAATTATTTCATCCTAATCGATAACACTATCATTACATACTAATAAGATATTTTTATTGTATATTTGTTTTAATAGTTATATTTATATATAGGCAAAGTAGATTTCCACTGGAAGTAATTTCATCTCATTTCGTTGGATTACATTAGAATTAGTTCGGCCTTTTCTGATTTCACGAAATTTCATGAACTTTCATTCTTATATTTCAGGTAAGTTTGACTTTTCTTATCCTGAAAAGCTCATAAAAGCCTGAAGAAAACCTTTGGCGAGTAAAGCAAATTAGAAAAATTTAGATTCTATATGCGCTGAAAACCAAGAAAAATTATTAATTGTTCTTCGTATCCTTAACACATTGAACATGAAATTTTGGTAAATTCCTTCAAAAGAATTAGGGGTCGTGCATATAATACGTGACACATTTTTTCTTTGTCTAAATAAAGAAGAAAATAAAATTGCCTTGCAGCCAAAAAGGATACAACGATATAAGCAAAATAAAAACGTGTGACGGATTATGTGCACGACCCCTTAATTGCTTCCTCATAAGGGAATCTTTGTAACCATGGCAATTTTTTATCTTTATTTTTTGAACTATCTTGACAAAAGTCGGACTAAGAAGTCTAAAAGTGAGGAGGATTACAGTCATAAATAATGCATCATTACATATTTGTTATTAAATAAGTTTAGACTTTTGAAGTTAAATATTTTTTTCGATTCTACAGTTTTCTCAAAAATCGTTTTAGATGTGATTTTTTTGCAATTATTAAATTTCGTGCAGTATTGTCAATAATGGCAGGCCATATGCATCAAAGTTTTTCAATTGCGGGTTGGAATTTTGACAAGTTGAATCGATTGATGTATTTAGAAACATTCTATGGCCAAATGAAGTTATGTTGTGTGTAGAATAATAATTCTTCGAATCGATTATAAGCGAAAAACTTACCTTTTTACCAATATTTTAGGTAACAAATTTATTCTTTTTGGTGGAGTAAATCTATTAAACTATACAAAAACCTTCTAAAATCTATAAACCAAAATCGATAAACACCGACAAATAATAAGTAATAATAAGTAAAAGAGACAATAAATGACAAAAAAGCATAGATATAATCCCCTTTTCCATCGCCTTTGAGTTATTTTACAATTCAAAATCTTTTTTCCGATCTCCCCAGAATTTTTTTGTAATCCAAAATTCTCTATGATTGTATGAGGAAGCAGATTTCGAAACAATGATAAACCTCCTATCAGAATTAAAAAGAGAAAGTTTATCAAAGTTCATCAGTGAGATGTTTCTGGAAATCAGTGAAATTAAACTGTTTTATTTTATTAGAGATGGAATTCAAAGATTGCATGTGCGCCCCGCTTAGCCCCATTTTATGGTACATTCTTATATCGTATTGTAAATATTAATAAGTTGTTAATTTTAGAAGTGATGAAGAAACCGATCCTTTCATAGTAGAAAAAAAGTTTAAGTGTCTGTTTAAAAATTATTGAACGAAATTTAAGGAAACATAATTTCTAAAGAAACCATCCTATATGTAATAAGACTGTTTCCTTGGTAATTATTAGTCTCAAAATCCTTTTTAAACGTGAATGATGCTATTTAATTTATTTTATGTAATGTTCTACTAATTTTGGGGTAACTTAATATTAAATGTCAAAAATATATTTAGTATCTAGAAAAGAGCTTTTAGTAGGTAAGGGCAACAGCTTAAGCCTGTTTTTGAGATTCAACTATATTTAACCGAGAATGCATCACCGATATGAAATTTCGCTTTTCGTTCCGAGAAAATATCTGAAAGCACGGAGTGCGTGCACGCGCTCAGCATACATATACTCGGTGTATAAAAGTAATAGAGCCAGACATCTCCCACATCCCCATCAAACACAGTCAGGCAGCTTTAGTTTTTTTATTCTGGGTCCATTGCCGGATAAAAAAGAAGAGAAGCTTTGCAGGAGGAAGAAACGTCGAGCGTAACCGAGGAGATGTGGTCTCCGCTCCTCCTTTTCGTGGTTAAGGAGAGAAAAAAGAGAGGAACGACCAATCAGGAAAAAAAGAATCCTAAGAGCCAGAGTGAAGGAGACAGGTTGAGAAAAGAAGAAGACTAGGCAAGGGATTGTGAAAGAAAGATTTAAAAAAAAGCCGGGATTTAAGCAGAAGAGACGGACGAGCGACAAAGATGGACAGAAGCCTTCGAGTGGAAAAGAAAAAGAAAGGGGTTGAGTGAGAGATGGAGAACTTCTGGACTGCTAACACAAAATACGTGTCTGGAGTAAAGGAAAGATGGGTCTTCAAATCCCTGCACTATGCACTCGACTGACCTCGCAGAGAAAAATTTCTGACGTTCCACTCGTGCCTGGTGGGTGGTTCCCCTTCTATCTTTCCTTTTCTTTTTTTTTAACATTCTGCTCCCCTCTCCCTTTTTCTCTTTGCTCGAGTCATGATCCTAAAAAAAGATACATACGTGCGTTCTCAAGGGGTACCTTAAACGGTCGCATAATATGAATTGTACTTTTGGCGGTCAAAAGGAATAAAGAGAACCAATGAAAGTCCATAAGCGTTGAGTAAATCTTTATAAAAATATTTTTGTCTTAGAGGGCATCTTATTCGAAGTTAATGATAGAGGGCGGACAGTATACAATGCCAGTTTGTAAATATGAGGTATGTCTGGAAAGTATTCGACCTTCTAGTGTGACAGGAGTAAGTGGTTAACGGCGATGTTATCCCCTTCAAAGTACTCCCCTTCAGAAGTCACAACCTTCTTTCAGCGATCCTCCCACTTTTGGAAGTACTCTTTAAAGTCATCTTTCGGAATAGCTAACAGCTGCTTCGTCGCATTCTGTTTTATTTTATTCACGTATTATAATTGTTTTTATTTTATAGAAAACTTTAATTTGGGAAACTGTCAGAAAGGACCCCGCACCAAATGTACAGTAAATAGCTTTTTGAGAAAAATTCTAAAAAATTCTTTTCTCTCAAAAACTCTTTAATAGATTAAGCTAAAAGTTTCAAACTTTGTCGATCACATTTATCTAAACAAAAGGTTCATACCCATGAACTAGAAAGATAAATGATATTTTGTGTATACAGCATATTGTTTTGAGGGTGTTTTGGTACATTAAGAACCCAAATATAGAAATCATCATTTTTTACTGACTAAAATCACTAGAGATTTCTTATCCAACTGCTACGATTTGAAATCACTTTCAAGTAAGTAAAGGAAGTAGACATAGCAAGAATATGTCACTGAATTAATTTTAAGTGATGTTTTAACGTCCCTTAAACATTGAAACCAGGAAAATGGCATCCCTTAATGAACATATGAGCTATCTATAATAATAGTAATATATAATATTATTATTATTAATTAAACCATCTTTACGGCGTGCTTGCGCCAAACTGTTTCAACCTGAAAAACCTGCAATCTAGTTTTAAAGTTGTTATTATTAATTTTTTTCAAGCTTTTACCCGGTGATCCCGGTGATACATCATAGTCAAGGACTAAGTCAAGTGATTTATGAGATTAGGATATTATATATTTTGAGTATTTATATTTCAACTACTACTACCATTATTATTATCGATCAGAACATGCCTTGGGTTTTTGTTCATTAAGGAATGGTATTTTCCCGGTTTCAATGTTTAAGGGATATTAAAACATCCCACGCAATTCATTTAAAAGCATATTTTTGTTATGTTTGCTTCCTGTACTTATTTGAAAGTGAGTTCAAACAGTAGCAGTTAAATAAAAAATCTCTCATGTTTTCCATACTCGGATACTTAAGGTACGAAAAAACCCCAAAACATGTTGTATACACAAAAAATCATTAATCCTTCTAGTTCGTGGGTATGAACCTTTTGTTTCGGTAAGTCTAATTGACAAAAATTGAAACTCTTAGCCAAATGTCCATTTTTTCTAAGTTTTTTCTTTCGAATTTTTACTCTGCAGGTTCAAAACTACAAAAAATTTTTTTTTTTTGAATTTTAGACAAAAATCCATTTACTGTAGATTTGATGCGGGGTTCTTGTCGATAGTCAGGTCAGGGCTACATGAGGGCTGCCGAAGTTGTGTAAAACTGGGTTTCACCAGAATTTGCTGAATAGGTTGCGATGAATGGGCAGATCGTTTCCTTCGTACTGCGTCGCGTAATCACTTCAGAACATTTTCATAAATTCAGGACACTTTCCTCGGTCCAGATTTTAATGTGTTTTGGACAACAGGTCTCTTTAATTTGAGTATCACTCATAGGCACATAAATGGCAAAGATTTTTGTCAAAATTTGATGCACACTCTTTTTTTGTGCTTTCTGTGATCCTGAAATAGCACAACTAGTTACAAAGTCTGAGCACCAGGTTGAATACTTTCCGGACAGCTCTCGTTCATAAATTAATTGATATATATAACCGCCTATCTCACGGTAGTAAGACGTGGTTATGGCTGAAATTTTACCGCGATTTCGCTGGGACAGGGTGCAAATTTTCAGATTAGCACCCGATCCCGGCGAAATCCTGCGGTTGTCATTATGACAAATAGTTTAATTATATATATATGTTTTTATTATATCTTTCACATTCGACATTTAATAAAAAGTTTGATTATTATTTGTGTAACTCGAGAATTTAACCAATGATTTTGATTCCTTTTTATATGTACTTTCTTTTTAAAATCTTTGACAAACTACGCTTATTGCACGATGTCGATTAAATTACAAGAAGTTTACTGCAGGTTTCAACTTTACTGTTATGATGTTTTTTGAAGTATGCAATTATAATTCTTATGAATTTCATAGTACCTGCTATCGACTCATCTTCAGATCGTTTCCGGCTCGCCTGCAACTCCCCGCCGATTCACCTCTGGTTCGTACAGAAAACTTCACACTCGTGTGGAACAGCCTATTTGCTGCACTTGTAGCGTAATATACTATTATATTAATTGTCTAAAAAAGAGGTCAAAAAGTTCAGGTTGAAAAAGTTTCTTGGCATATTTTATGAAAATCTAACCTTTGTTGCTAAACTCATTTTTTTGTTTATCTTTTTTAGGATTAGGGCTGTAAATAATAAAATGATATACGATTTAAAAATTGCTCTTTATTTTACTAAGGCAGAATTGCGATTGAACTCAGTGTCAAAAACGAAATACTGCCACACTGAAGTCCTTTCAAAGAAATCATATCGGCACGTTTTATGAACAAGCTTAAACATGCGGCGCAAACAGAGCCTACAGCAGTTGAAATATTAAAGCTATATAAGATCTTCTGTCGTTCGATTTTTGTTATTTCATTATAGAAAATCAGCAATCCCACTCAAAATGTGTAGGCGACAGTATTATGAGTACTTAATAAATTAAAGACGAAATGTATTATAATAATAGATAATAATTTAATTGAAAAAATATATCATATGGAAACAGATTTAAGCAGATTTAAAACATGTGCGTGTAAGGAATAAATAACTTCCAAACCTTGGGTATAAAATTTATATTTAAAATATTTGGAAAAATACAGCTTTGGTATTATGAAACGAAAAATACAAGCGAAATAAAATAAGGCGACTGTTCAGGACGAGAGTCACAACAAGAGTGACCTCTTGTCTTCACCTCCCCTGGCGACATTTGGCCCTTTGATTTTGGTCTTGCATCTGCAAACGTTCACTCTAAGGGCACTTGGACAGTCGCCGGCATTATCAAGTGTTTTATGTTCCGAAGTTACGACTTTTCGCAAGAACCAGCCCGCCTCGAACTGCGTTGCGACTCAATCTCATATATTTTGTACATCTTATTACGATTAGCCTTGAAGCAGTTACCGTCTTCGTCAAAATATCTGCTAGTTGGTTTCCTGTGAACAGATATTTAGGAGATATATATCCTTTTTGTATTAGATCACTGGTGAAATGGTACTTAATATCAAAATGCTTTGACCTTTTATGATGCGTGGGGTTGATTGCAATACTTATACAACTAGTATTGTCTTCATACATGACAATTGCTTCTGTTGTATTTATATTTATAATAGTTAATAAGACCTTAAACTACATCGCTTCTTTAACACCCTCAAAAAGTGATATGCATTTAGCTTCCGTGGATGAAGTTGCAATAGTATTTTGGCGTCTAGTATTCCACGTTATTGTACCTTTTTCAAAAATTCTGAATAGATAACCAGAAGTATTTTTTCTATCTAGCTCATTGCTACCCCAGACATCATCCACATAACCAATCAATATGTTTTTGTAATTGCTTTTAACATAAGCAAGTTGTAATTCCAAAGTACCTTTCACATACCTTGATACTCTTCAAGTATTTGCTCAATTCTTTTATATTCTTACTTTGGTATCGACTTAAGAAATTATTTGAAAAACAAATATCAGGCCGTGTAGACAACATTGCATACATCAAACATCCACTTAACTTTTTCAAGGTGCATTGTAATATTCATCTGAATTCAACGCATCTTAGTCTACTTTCAACGGTCAAGATGTATCTATGGATTTACAGTTACTTATGCCAAATTTTTGTAAAACTTTCTTCAAATATGAAGTTTGATTTAACGATATTGTTTTATTACTTCTTTTAATAGAGATTCCGAAGAAAATCTTATTTCTTTCAAGTCATTCATTTTAAAACAACTATGCAGATATTGATTGAATCTGATCATGGCCTCTTATACGTTACAATAACAATATCATCTACGCATAAAAGCAGATAAATATTTTTATTTATGTTACCTTTGTTCAAGTGATACGAGCATCAGTATTATAAGTGATATAAGTATTGTATCAAAACGTTCATACCAACAATGAAATAATTGTTTCAATCCATACATAGATTTATTTAATTTACACACCGTATTATTTTCGGCCTTTACACCTTCTGGAATTTGCATGTAAATTGCTTCATGCAATATTCCATTTACGAAAGCAGTCTTAAAATCCATTTTATGGGTTAGGAGATTAAACTGATTCGCGAATGCCAAAAGAAAACGAAAAGTGGAAATTCTTGCTACTGGTGCAAATATTTCATCATAGTTTACTACATATTTCTGACTAAAACCTCGTGCAACCAGCCTAGCCTTGTATTTTGTGGAATTTCCCGATTCAACATTCTTCAATGCAAATATCTACTTACACGATACAATGTTTTTCCTTGGAGGATTTGACATGATTGTCCACGTATTATTTATTAGAAGTGAATTAGGTTCATCCTTCACAGCCAGCGCCCACTGAGTTCGATCACCCCTTTCTTTAGTTTCAAGAAAATTTTATAGATAACAGCTTGCGTACATGCTGCATATGAAACAAACTCAGTGTCTTCATTTTCTTTGTAACTGAGCTGATGCTGATTTTTAAGCCTATCACTTCTTCTTAATTCGGGTTCTTTTAGATTACTCTCTTGCAGTTTTACTTCAGGTAATAGAGATTTTCTACTTTCAGGAATTTGCACGTTTTCTGTGTTATTAACACAGTCATCGTTATTCGTAATCGGAAATTTTGTACCCATATTTTGTACCCATTTGGTTCATATCCAAAATGAATTCCTTTGACTGATTTATTGTCAGTATATATACTCAAATTATTTAATCTGGGCTTTTTTTTATGCCACGCCTCATACGGGGTTTTCGAACTTTCAACAGCTTTAGTGGGAGTCAAATTAATTAAATAAGTTGCTGTTAAAACAGCTTCATGCGTTCTGCTACCCCATTTTGTTGAGGTGTATAAGATACAGTTAAATGGAACATTATTCCCTTTTCAGAGTAAAACTCTTTGAAGTCATTTGATATGTATTCTCGCCCATTGTCGCAATATAGATTTAAAATTTTTAAATTAAAATGCCACAAAATCTCTAAATGCACTTAATACTTCTAAATTGAAAGTTAATAAATATGTGACTGTATAATTTTTATTGTGTACAGTGGGTGGTGTAATCGACCCATACACATATGTATGGACAATAAACAAGGATATTGTAACATGGTCTTTATTTTTAACTTTATTAAATGGAAGTCTCGCTTGCTTTCCATAAACGCAAGGTTCACATATTTCATCTGTATGCATGACGTCTTCTAAGTCAGAAACATATTCAAAAAGTTGTTGATGTTTTATTTCAATAAATTTAAAATTACTGATATGGCCAAGAAGTGATTGCCATAATCTAAAATTATTAGTTTCACTTATATCTATGTGACTTCCATTCCCCATGTTTTTATTTTATTTTTTAATATTACACCGAATAAACCTTTCACTTACCTTTTAGAATGGTTTCATTTTTACCATTTTCTACAGTGACTCCATCAGTGTCGAAAATTATCCTGAATCCCTTTTCTTGCAGGCGTCGAACTGAGAGTAAATTGAATTTTGAATCCAGGGCGTAGAGATCACGTTTTCCAAGATACCTGGTACTCCCAGATTATTCATCGCGTGAATAGTTCCACGTTTCGTTGCAGTGAACGATTCCCCTGCCTTTGCTATAGAGATCGTCATAGACGTTGATTAAGAGCATCAGCTCGTAAATAGATCATCTCGGTTGATACTATGATCCGTTGCTTCTGAATTATTTGGATATGTGTATCCCATCATAAAAGCAAACCCATCAGCACTCGAAATATTTGTTTGCACGGTTTTAATTTTTTTGCCCTATTCAATTGCAACATTAATAGTTTATAATGTTACCAGTCAGGTTTCTGATAATTTGAACATCCGCAATGGTCAAAACAGACTTTAGAAATTTTGTATTGAGATTTAAGGCAGTTCAGGAGGCAGTTCACTTTTCTTAGAATTTTCTTAAATTTTCGCAATACATACAGGACAATATTATGCAACGATCATGCAGTTTTTAACTTAATGTTGAGTATTTGAGGTTACATATTATCTACTGAAAACAGTACCTTTTGCATGGGTCCCATATAAAAACGAGATAAATTTTTACACTTTTAATTGTAGCATCTAAACAGTTCTTACTATTTAGGTTAGAAACTAGAGATGTATAGAATATAACTGTCCAAAAAATAATATTTTTATTTACGCGAGAGATATAGCGCAAGGAAGTACTGACGATTTGGCAACACTGTTTGCCTCGCTGATGAAGCCGCTTGTCAAAGCCAAGTGCGTGAGTAGCTAGCCATAGATAATATCTTTGGCCATAGTCACTAAACTGAGTGCGGTGTTGCCACGCTCATTTCTTGAATAGTACGAACGAGAGTGTACAAACCTAATTAAAATTTTCGAAGAAAGGTTAGGAGACACGCAATGACGTTTTGGATCAGCCTGAGTTTAAACTTTTGTACGAATTTCGTGCGCGTGAACTACCTTTAAACCATCTTTCTTTTGTGGCACAAAATTTGGTTTTTGCTGCTGTTTTTTGAAGAATTTTTGTGATTTTCATTTTTCACGTTTTGTTGCCGTGTTACTCCCACTTGGTCTCGTCGTTGTAGAAACTCCACTGGCATTTAAAACCTTAAGGATAGTGGTTGATTGTTCTTTCGGTCGTATTTTGACATCATGGTCCAAAAGTTGCGTTTATACAAAAGCTAGAGTCATCCAATTTGGTAAAATATTGTAGCAGGGTAACTTCGCTTTGCAATTTCAGACTCAAGAGTTGCTTACGTAGAGCCAGTTAGGTTGCAAGACTACGTTTTTTAAAAATAGCGTCTAAACTCAGAAAAATATCCTTTGCCGTTGTATTTTCTTCAGCAAAACTGAGAAATGAGTCACCCAAATATTTCACGATTACACTTTGTGCAGTACAGTCCTCTTTACGCCATTCGTCCGATATTTCAGCAGGAAGATCATTGTCCACAACATCTCGCAAATTAACTTCCGCCAGTAACGATTTCACTCGAAATTACCACACCGTATACTTTTCATCGTCAAACGGTTGTATACAGCGTTTTGTAAATTTATTTCCATATTTATAAATTTTTAATGTAATCACGCACAATAAAAGTTTCTAAAAGTATTATTTAGTGTGTTCGCGGTAATCTGGGTTCATAAACTTTTAGAGTTAGGGCTTTAAATAATAAAATTATAGACGATTTAAAATATCAAAAATATATAAGATCTTAGGTCGTTCGCTTTTTGATATTTCATTATGAAAATTCAACAATCTTCAACTGGATAATTAGACGAGGAGTTTTGTTATAATCAATAAAGAAAAAATGACCGTAATAAGGTATTTTTTGAATTAAAATGAATTTGAAAAATTTGTTACTGCGAATTAGTAACATATTACTAATGAAGAGTAAAAAATTATTACTATGCATGTAAGTGCACGTCTCCAAAAGAATTTTCATCGTCCTTTCTGTAGTGTAATGAGAGAGAGGAAGCAATTTTGTTTTGTAACGCCCTGTAGTGTGGACAACGCTTCTATCTGACATGGCACCGCGTGCGGCAAACGTGCACAGAAGCGTAGAGCCACCCACGTGGACCACCACGAATGAAGGTAATAAGGAGCAAAGGAACTCTGCACTGGACACCACAGAGAACCGAGAACCGACACAATTGAAGGCATGTGTACTAGAGGACAGAGTAAAAAACCAGAGTGAACTGCTCCAGTCGAGACTCAACATACCAGAATAAAGTGCGTCCTCCCCAGAAAATCAGTGTTTGATTTTCCGAGAATTCGTTGAGACCTGGAGAAAGAGCATGAGGGAAAATAGGTATAGGTCGGATTTCGTGTCAAATGAATTAACTAAAAGCTAGTTGGAAATTTAAACAATAAGCTAAAGTTGCAAGGAAAAGAATAGGAAAAAGAAACTGAAAAAGACACACTATTAGAGCTATTAACAGTAAGGGGCAAAATAATGTATTGAAAAAGGAGTAATGAGGAAAGTGATGAGTTACGTAAAATTTAAAAGTAAGAACAATGGAGAATAATGTGATTCAGAAGTGTAAAAAAGGAAGATGTAATTGAAAAATCGCACAAACTAGAAGTGAACAAATATCTTATATGTCTTCTATATTATTTTTTTGTGTTTTTCTTTTCATCGTCAGTTTTCTCCCTCTGTCTTTCTTTACTTTTTCTTCTTATCTCATTCGCTATTCCTGCTCACTTTCGTCTTTCTTTTCTTTCATATTTGATTCTCCCTTTTATTTCTCTTTGTTCTTATTTTCTTCTTTCTCTTTCCCTAATTTTTTTTCTCTTACTTCCTCTATTTTTTCTTTTTCTTTCTCTTTTGGTGGTACTCATACCAGATCTGCGATTCCACTTAGCGTAGAGCTTGTTCTCTCGCTCTCGCTCGATATAACACCCTCCCAACGCCAACTTTACCTCCTCCTTCACCTTCATCACTACCTTCAGCCCCATCCGCTTCCTCGCCAAAGCCGCCCGTCAACGGCTGCAAGCACAAGCACTCTCGCGGTCGTTCTCTCTCTCTCCTTCTTTTTTACTCTCTCAACTTGTTTTATTCTCTATCCTTCTCTATATTTCGCACTTTCTTTTTCGCCGTCATTCGAGAGAGTAGGATTCCCACGGGAGGCAATGGAGGTGGAGAATTCAACCCTCGAAAACGACGAACGACCTGGCAGGTCGCGCCCGCTATCACCCACGCGAGGCAACGACGTCACCGGACGGGAACGTTAAGGCGCGTTCAGAGCGGAATTAACCTTTTTTTAAGTAATTAAGTTAGGTTGATATTTATTTTAGTTTTTTCGAGCTGGAGAATGAATTAAATCAATTAGATGTCACATTTTGGTCGATCTGAGGTCGACATACAAAACTGAGGTAGATTTCTTCTCGTTTCTTTCAAAAAAGGACCAGTATATCGATAAAAATAAAACATCTGATTATTTAATTATTATTTTCATTTAAATTATTTAATTATTTTTGGTAGAAGCGTTTGCCACAGAGTTTTAAAAACAAAAGATTTTCTGCCTGCAACACATTTTCCTAAATTAAATACTTAATAATATTGGGGAATACTTTAGAATATTTGGAAATATTTCGAAATATACTCCAAAGAAAATCGCAAAAAATATATTTTTTAATCTGTCTGCTACACGTTTGCACTTTTTATAATTTACGTTTAAAATATAATCAAACAAATACTATGATTTTATCTTTATCTCGAAACCATTATTTATATTTATTTATTTAAACATTCTCATGAACACTTCTCTTATTAAGATAATTAATAGCATCGGTACAATGAAAATGGTATAAATTCGGCTAAAATGAGTCAGAAGTCATGAAACTTGCTATATGTGTTCTTTGGAACTTGAAAAAAGGTTTAGGATCGGGTACTAAACAATGTAAAAATTTTTGTTGTTGAACATCTGCTATTTTAAAAAATCGTCAAGATTTGTCTTTTCGAGTCTTGTGCGTTTTTTCAAATTTTCAAATTAGCAAATAAATTTCAAAGAGCCTAAAAATTCATCAAATGACCGTCATTTATTTAAAAATATAATTTTAGGTTCTTTCCGAATAATAGACGGTTTAGGCGGAAAAACTCCCATGCAGGGCATGAACGTCGGCATTTAAAATGCAGCCGGAATGTATAAAAAAAGTCATGACCGTCTACATATACAATTAGGTATTTTCACTTCGACCACTAGCTAACTTCACTTCTACCAATGCAGAAAATCTCGATGAAATTTCTTCGAACGGGGCTAGGCCTCAATTTCGATGCAGACGGTCACGACTTTACATCCCGGCTTTGGTGGTTTGCATGTCATGTCGGTTTTGACGAACCTATTATAACGATTGGAAATTGTACTAGACCACGTAAAATTTTTATTTCAAGACACTAATACTCGCTGGATAATGGGAGGGAATGAAATGTTAGATAATTATTATTATAACTTGCCTGTTTATCAACATCTATTTCACCCAAATAACTTTCGACAAAATCATCTTGACAGGTGACTGACAGTTTGAAGACAACACTTCGCGTTGCTCTTAATGATAAAAGAACAGTCTCAAAATGATGAATTTCCTCTAGATTCTCAAAATGAAACTGTGTGGCTCAATTTTGTTGCTACTCTAAAGAACATCGATTTTGCTGTACTTTCGAAGATCGGCCTTTTTCTGCGCTGCATTCAGCATAGGATTTCTCAAAAATAAAAACGAACTACCACTTGAGCAATAATGTAACTTAAGGAATAACTCAAAGTTTATAAAGTTATAGAAGGCTTAGCTTATTGTAAAGGGCTAAGTGCTTTTCAGTACATTAAAAAAAAGGCGAGTCACTCTGATACACTTGAAATTTAGAATTGATGGAGGTGGTGAATTTTTGAAGGCTGGTTTTTCCATTGAGTCAACAGAAAACGAACAGTCTGCACTAGGAAAATTCAGATATGATCAGGGCATCTCCGCAGAGCAATTCAAGGATTGCGGCGTGAAGAAATTGTTTTTTCATGCATTATATGATTAGATCCATGTTCACGAGAAAATTATGAAAAAGTGCCGCAACGATATAGTCTGCATTAAATATCAATGAATTTAAAGAAATCATCGCAACTGATTTAAAACTAGCAAATATACTGTTGGACATTATAACTCATGAGAGCCATAATCCATGTACGTGATTCCATGCAGAAAAACATAACTAATGGCCACACAATCAAGATATGAATCGGCAGAATGAGTGCAGACTCTTTAGGATGAGCGAAATTGTGTCACCTTAAGCGAGCATTAATGCACAGTAGTCTAGCATTTATGGGCGATTCCTTTAAAGAGTTTTGGAAAAAGTGGACGTTTTGCATAATTTATAACAACGAAGTAATCTCAGGCTCCGCAATTATGTAAAAGTTTTCATAGAATTCAAAAAACTTGTTACAGCTCGTTTTGAAAATAACCTCGACCCAAATTAAAAAATTAGCATATTGCAGTTTCTAAAAAAAAAAATATTAAAAAAAATTACTAACACTCCTAAAGTTCATGCAGTCTTGTACAGTGCCGGATTTACCTTTGACGCCACCCTAGGCTACCCAATAGAAAGACCGCCCTTTGTCAATGCTAATTTCCCTAAGATGCAATTCAATAAGTAAAAAAAAGTTTACGTGAACACGTAAGAAAACTAAAACATTGTAAAGATACTTATTATTATAACCTCACTAGTTGTTAAAATAATATTAACAATACATTCGTAATATACCGATTACAACAAAACTCGTCGCACTTTTTTTTCTGCAAACTCCGTAATAATATTTACGTAGTCTATTGTTTGCAGAAAAAGAAGTTTCAATCAAAAGAACTACAAGCTATTTAATCTGCCTTCGCACATACTCGACCTCAAATAGTTCTTTACTCTACTTCAGACTCTTCAAACGGCTGTAAAATTCGCTAAGGGCAAAATAAATCTAAACGGTTGAGTTGCTGAACGCCATATTTTAAGCACATAATCTAAAGGTCGGTTCAGCTCGCTTTTTTCCGAAAATGTCCTTTTTGTTGTTGTTTTTTGTAATTGAAAACGAAGTGTATTTGCACGCTTGAAAGTCGCGCGCGAGTTATACAAAAATTTGGTAGTATAGTGAGAGCGAGGGGTAGGGCGCCTTTTGCTACTGCAAACGCAGTAACAAAAGGCGCCCACATTGGCATCACTGGCCCTGATTGCACGGAATTGGGTACAGCACAGGATTCACCAATGAAAGCTACCGTCGAAGTGCAGAAATGCGTCTGATTGGTCAATTCTGTTTTATATTATATTATTATATGGACTATAAGCAAGGAGGTCGCGTTGTTCACGATGGTTATGTATGTCCGATTTAAATCAAAAATAGATGACAGACCATCGAATTAAAGTTGGGTGCAAAAATGTAAACTATTCGTATTTTTTAATGTATATTATCTTCTAATACAAAATTTTATGCAGTTTACTAAGTATGATGTAATTTTTAATCCCTAAAGTTAAGAAAAAATCCTCGGGTGTCGTGCCGTCCCCAAAAAGTTGCCGCCCTTAGCTATAGCCTTTTCAGCTTCTATATCAAATACGGCACTGGTATTATTCCAGGTTGACCATCTTTGTGACAAGAAGCAGATGAAACTCAGATCATGATTTTAAATGGTCTGGGACAAACGTAAAGTTTCCAAAATCCATCCAGAATATCCACAAAAAAACCTTTACGCGCAGCTTGTAAATGCAACAGGAAATCATTTCATAGGAATTTTTCCCTGTAAAGTTTTTGTTCTCTTGACTTCTTTTCATGTCTTGCGTCGTTTTCGGGAAAAACTGGAATTTTTGATTTTTGAAATTTTTAAACGGATGTTTTCAAAGAGAGCCCTGGCAAAGATTTTTGTTTGCATCTGCAAATAACTGAGATACATTCCAGATATAGAATGGAGAAAAATATGTGTAATGTTCGCCACTTTCGGTTAAAGTTATTTCAGACGAAATGTGATAATAATTAATGTTGCAGATTCTGTCGCGGAGTCATAATATCAAACTTAAATCGCTGGGATCCCCAAAAAACACCTTCAAATATGATGCTGATGGAATATATATTAAATTATTTTGAGAGTGTTCGAGAATTATCAGAGAGGTCCACCCCTCGACTTTGATGTACAGACTAGTTTTCGGTTGGAATATTATTGCGAAAAAACACAACCAGCTAAAGTTTATAAGTAACGAATTTACCTTCTGAATATCGCCAATTATATATCCTCATTAATAGAATGCACATTAAAAGAAAGTCTAGGATTTCTAGTTTATATCCTTGAATGTCCATTGTATATAGTATTAAATATTAAATAATTAAATATTATGTTTAAATAAATTTAATAACAAACGAGGAACTATAAATTTTATCGTCCCAAAGTTCGGGATGAGTACGCAAATATTTGGTATATGTTTGGCTACCCAGGAAACAAAAATCCATTCACTTCTTTTGAATGGGTTTCGAGGGCTTTTGAATTGCGTATCTGTCACTGGAATTCCAGATTGCCGCCGATTGGTTTTTTAAAGACTTTTAGTCGTTATAATTTTTTTGACCAACTTATGTGCCGCAAAAGCCCTTACAACATGTAGAACTGAAATAGCAAAATAAATCTTGTAGACTTGCGCATGATTTCTTTTAATCTTTCGATAATTTATAAATTACAAAAATTGTGTGAAATACGGCAGCTTAACCTCGAAAAAGTCGGTCTCATTAAAAAAGAAGGAAACCGATTCAATATGGCCTTGCTTGAAATGGTCATGGCAGTACATGACAGATTCGAAGCTGCTTGAGAAAATGACCAATTCACATAGTCTCAAACCGATTCAGTTTTAATTTTCTGAATCTGCAAATGACAGATACGCAATTCACAGAGTCGTCTTTTCAATGGATTCTTTTTTCCTGGGTAGTCGTCTCGAAATATCAGGACTATAGTTTATTTCCCTTTCTAGCTTCGCCAAACATGTAACTCATAAAAATTCCGATACTATTTCATAAAAATAAGAGAAATATCTCTTAAAGTTATACTTTATTAAAGAAAATACAATTTTCGCAACACATGCCACAAAATGGCGATATTCCGGGTCTGTAAAAAGTGCACAAAGAGGAAGATTTCTTAATTGTGAGAGTGGCGTATGTAAACAGAAAAATCAAATGATTTTGAATAATTTAACTTTCCTCGCTCAACTTTTTTCGGAATTCATTACGTAAGTCATGAATTTTGATTTACCTCGAGTGCGTGTACATGTCTAACAAAAACGAATTTTCTATTATCATAGTCTCGTCGACGGCCAGTCCGAATGGCGAATGAATTTTCCCTGTGAAGGGCTGAAAAGCTGGGGTGAATTTCCGGAACCACGCACCGCGTGCATTTCCGGTTCCGCGTCATTTCCGATTCGGTTTGTAATTTTCATCCTACACGTATGCAGAACGTCTACAATGGCACGCGCAATTCTCTAATCGTTAATCTGCGTCTAAAGGCTGCGGTAAATTAATTTTATTGCTGCAAATCTATATTGCCTTATAGGAATTTTTATTTAATATTACCCAGTGCTTAATTTTACCTAATTTCTCATTCCCTTTAAGTTTATACTTATTTCTAACGTGTAACGATGAACATTTTCTCTCTTAAATTACCACAATTTTTAGTTCTCGCTTATGATATGCTTTAAAGATTTTCTATAATTTTCGTAAAAATGTCTTTCTTTTCCTTTAAAGTTACAACTTCTCTTGAATTAGCAGTCGCGTTAAACTTGGTATTTCACGTTGAATAGAAGTGAAGACGTATTTCTCTTTGAAAAGGAAATGGAGGAGCTATTCTGATTCTCTGTAAAAAGTATTTGAGGTTTCTCTTGAGCTTGAAATATTTTGGTTTTCTGAACGACGATGAGGGTAGTGTCGTCTCGGCAACGATCTCGACGACAAGGATGCTCCCTAAGGAAAATCGAGTCTTCGAAGACGAAGGAAGAAACTGAGTAAGAGGTGGTTTGGTGGACTCTTTTCCTTTTTCGATATATATATATATATATATGCGCGCGCGCGCGCGCGCGTGTGTGTGTGTGTGTGTGTGTGTGAGTGTGGGTGTGTGTTTGTGTGTGTGAGTGTGTCTCTGGTAAGTTTGTTTTTATATATTTCATGTACATAAGATGATTTGTGAAAAAAAACAAACTATTTGTCTTAAAATCTCATTGGTAAAAAACTAATTCACTTGATAGCTGTTAGGTGAAGATATTTCTGAGTCGTGAGCTTTAATATAAATTGCTCTTAGGTTTTTTGGAATTTCGTTACATCTACGTAGTGACGTAGGAGAATGAGAGGAGAGCATGTGTACGAAGGGTACGTGGCGGGAAATTGATCGTAATTGCGGAGTGCTCTTGCAGTCTGGGAAGTTTGACCGGGAGGGGGTGGGAGATGGTCCGATGGTTCCATGGTTCAGGGGTTGAATGGGGGTTGGCCCGGCACTGTCATATGCAGCCACTGTTATAGTGCTCGTTGTGTCATCGTCTAATCTTCTGGACCAGTGTCGTAACTATCATGTCCACTAAACCCTTATTAAGGGACATACATTATTTCTAAGTCTGGGAGACGTTAAATTTCCCAACTTTTTGTCTTTACCCCTTAAAATAAGCGAAGGTTAAAAAAAAACTGCAGCAGATAACCGCAATTTAAAATACCTCGATGAGGAATAAGAGGTTTAAGTCAGGCTTTATTTAAGTAATTGTTGTCCTAAAAGGTCTTATCAGTGACTGTTAAATGGACCTGGTTAATGAATCTACATTTTTTTTTTCTCAATTAATTCTACTTGTGTCTTCTTTCTTCTTCTACTCTTCTGCTCCCGCCCCCTTTATCTTTGCTGCAGGTATTAATTTTAGCGAATTTCCTTGATCCATCTTATTTAATGTATTATCACCTCTAAACACAATATTCGCATTCTTTATTTTTTACACCCAAAAATAAAATGTAAAAAAATTACACCCAAAAATGCTATAATATTTTAACCTCTATCCCCTCTTCTCCATATTCTTCATGTTCTTCATATTCTTCTTCTATCCCTCATTTTTATCTTACCTCTTTTGTATCTTCTTTCTTGCTTTCTTAATGAACTAAAATTTGTGTTTATTATTTTTCTTTCTTTCATTTTCATTCATAAGCTTTCCATTCCATTTATTCACCTTTTAGGTATCTTTAACATTTTCATTTTTCTATCACTTTTCATGGCAGAAAATAATCAGTTGTTTTTGTCGAATTTCTTTACCCTCTTTTGAACTGTCCCCTCCCCATTTTTATTTCAAATACATATTTTTTTGATCAGATCCCTAAACAACTGTTTAAAACGTTCTTTTAATTCATGCACTTCTTCTCTTTTGATTTTTATTCCTTCCTCTATTATTTTGGCTGGTATTCATCTCGCTCTGGTATATTTCTTTATAGTCTTTCTCAGTATCCAAATAACATTTCCTTTAGTATTGAAAACTTCTTTCACGCAGCTGTTCTTTTAACTTCTTTAATTTTGTATTTTTTTAAGTACCTATTTTCCGTGGATCCTGTTCTAAACAGATCTGTTTAACTAACTTGTCTTCCTCTCTTTTTTACCTTCTTCTTCCTAGGTTTTATCTCAGATTTCACAAACCAAGAGAACCTGGAAAACATGTAATTTTTGCAAAATTTTTACATATACGCTGTTAAAAATTTCTTTCGGAATTTAACGAAAGTTTTAGTGAAAGTTTTTTGCAGTTACATGTTTCGTAAATGGACGAAACGGTTCGTAATGTTCAGTAGCGCTAACGGCATCGTCTTTTAGTTACATGTTTTGTAAAAATCCGAAATTTTTTCGTAATTTTTAGTAACGGTAACGTAAAATTCGAAAAGTAATACATTTTTTCCGGTTACTTATAATTTTAATACATGTACATTGTTCATGCATTAAAATTTTAAATAACCGAAAAAAATTATTACTCTTGGAATTTTACGTTACCGTTACTAAAATCAGCTGCGTTGTATAATCTGGTCAAGAAGGGTCTCTGCGTCATTTCCTAGTTACACTTTCTTTATTTTGTCACACATTTTTGACACATCAATGTTTACTTCAATAATCGCGAACGCATTCCTGACTCGCGAGTCACTAACGATAAGCCAACCGGAGATTTTGCATTCCAAAGTTACTTTCCAGAGGAATTAATATGTATAGAAAGAACTTTTAAAAAAACTAGGTGACCCACTCTTTGCTTGTACTGCGACTTAGGCGAAAACAGCGGCGTCCTTCTGAATGGTACTGAAGGGATCCGAGTTATACCCTGTTTTTTCGCAATTTCACAAAGTATTTTCGTAATTTGCTCCAAAATTTCGTAACTTAACGTAAAATTGGTAAATTTACGAAAATTTTATCGTAATATTCAATTCAGTAACAGACGTTTGGAAAACTTCGTTACTTTTGCACCTGAAATTTTTCGTAAATTTACGAACATTTTTAACAGTGTATGGAAAGAACTGTAAATATAAGGGAATTCTTATAAGCTTGAATAATTTTGCTAAATCATAATAGGTGCACAATTACATAACGATGTTTTCCATTTGTGATGTAACTTTATTACACTTGATTTACGCACTTTATTTATTTATATTAAACTTCCTTCTATCATTTGTTCTAATCATTTATTCAAAATACTAATATGTGAAGTGTGCACTTCATTTTAAGCATGAAAATAAAATAAATTTCAAAAAAAATATATATAAATTCACGGAATTTATAAACGATATTGGATCATTATTATTTATATTTTGAGTAATATCTATTTATTTAAATACTTGAATAACATATTTCAAGATATCCTGTAATCGTTTATGAAAGTTTTCTTTACTTAATAACATTAAATCAAACAAAACAAATTTATTACTAATTGCTTGTCCTTTCATAAAATTACTTTCACCAATCAAAAAACCTGTTTATTTAGTTTTAATTATAGAGTCACCATTTTTACACTTTTCGATATTTTCAATTACTGAAAAATAGAATATTTATAAAAACTCTGATGGACAAAGTAAGTAACGAGCTAATCCTTAAGGAATGTGGTGCGGAAGAAACGCTAATTGACACATGGGAAAGAAATCAGTTAAAATGGTTCGGGCATGTTGAGATAATGAAGGATGGGCGACTAACGAAACAGGTATATCAAGGTAAAGTAAATGGCAGCGTGTCCAGAGGCAGACCTCGGAAGGAATGGTTATAATGTGTAAATGAGACCCTAGTTATAAGGGACATAAGAAGCCATAGAAACACGAGAGCCTGCATGAAAAAATGCATGGGCGTTAAAGAAGCTAGAGAAGTATGCCA
>JAAAKG020170175.1:0-27600 GCA_010014905.2 Druon quercuslanigerum | reverse complement strand
AGGCGGGAATCGAACCCGCAAGCCGACAGAGTGGGTCCTAAGCCTGCGCTTTAGCCCCCACGACCATCGTCCCACTTGCTCATTTTTATTCTTAAGAATATTCAATTTAATGTGAATTTACTTTAAATTTATTACTTTATATTCGCATCGAAAGTTCAGTACAAGTTTTAAAGTGTATAATTCACAATTTTTAATTCACAATTTTTAATCCACAATGGGAAAACGTAACGTCTACCAACTTGCAAGTGAAACCTTACAATGTGGAACAGCTTTCTATATTGCTACAAATGACATTTCGACTAGTATACTTTTAGATTACTGGTTCACATTGCATTAACTACTGTGAAAACTGCTCATTCCACAGTGGCTACGCTTCAAACCTCAGCTTTACTATTTGAAATTGTACATCTTACAGTGTACTTCTTTCCGTGACAGGTTGCTGATTTCGAACCTATCAAATGTGACTTCCCGAAGGTAACTTCCAGTGACCTTAGCACAAACCAAGGTTACTTTATGAAAATATGTATGGCTGTTGACGGCAGGGAATTTTCGGCGAGCTTAGCTGTACAAGATCCAGGAACGTTGTCACATGCAAGTTGGGTGACAATGGCAATCGCGATTGTTCGGAAATACATTAAGACGTCCAACTCATCCCCCAAATAAATTAAATTAAGTGCAACGGCAAAGTGAAATCTGCTCTTATAAATGCCAGGAAATCAGCAAGATCAGCAAGATCTCATTGACTAGCGAAAGTGTATAATAACTATACCTTCGTTGACCATGCAATTCACTGACCATGAGCTTAAGCAGTTCGCTTTAAGAAATGTAACTCACTCACTGAAGAATGACATCTTCCACCTCCCATGTTACACACAAACAGTAAAACGATGCATCTTCTCACGTTTGTGTCTGGTTCGGAAAGTAGAGACGTATTCATATAAATCCGAAGACTATGAAAGAATTCTTTTGAGTGAACCATTTAAATAATTTTTATTCTACATTTTTCAGAAAATTTAAGTTGTTTATAACATTTTAAACTATACAAGAAGAAATAAAAAAATATTTGAAAATAATTTAAAAATCTGAATTCAGAGCGCTCATTTAACATCGCAAAACTTTACAAAAATAATCTAACTGGAATGGATGTTTTTTCAACATTTAAAAACTTTTATCATACAAATTATCAGCAATAATAAATTACATAAACTCGAATTTAATTATAAATAAATCTTACTTAATTAAACGAAATTGCAATTAATTCTTTTTGTAATTTAATATTGTAAAAAATCAAGTTATTATTAATTAATATTATATGTAATATATATTATATTATATATTATATTATATACAATAATAATAATAAATTTTTTTAATATCTAAGTTTCCGTTTCTTAAAATTTGATTTATTAATATCAACTAATCAGTTCATAGCATAAAAATCATTAAACAGTCATTTTCATTGAATCATTATAATAATCATTTAACTGTATTGTCTTTAAAACAGAATTTCCAAACGTTTAATTTATTAATAATCTTTGAAACCAATATTCAATTATTTTAAAAAGAAAAACGCATTAAACAGCTTTTTAAATTAAAAATTCAAATTATTTAAATAATAAACAAATTATTTTTATTTAAACATTCAAACAATTTGTACTTGTTCTATTTTTTAAATTTGAACTTGTCTTTGTTAATTTTAATTACTTATAAGCTTTTAACTAATTCTAGAAAATATAAATGTTAGCAAAATTAATTAATAATTAATTAATGAGTAAAGAACATAAAAATCGTTTAATAGTTATTTCCATTAAAATGTATGTACATATAATTTTGAAAATATTGAATTCTCATAATCATTTACAACATCACAAACATTATAAAAAATGATTATAATAGAGGTATTTTAGACAAAAAATGTTTATTATAACAATAATAGCCACTATTTATTTACATAACCTTAATGCAAATAATCAATTAATGTGCCCTATATTTTGCAGAAAATTTGAAGCATTAATAATATTTTAAAATAATTTCATAAAAACTTAAAACATATTGACATATAATTTTTCAAATGGAATTTAGATAATTATTTCAAAACGTCAAAGAAGTATTTAAAATTATGAAATTGGAATAGGGAAAAGTATGAATATAAATGAACTTTTATTATACAAATCATATCCCATGTTAAGTAACATAACCGAAAAAGAAATAATACATTTATTTTCTTAGTTTAATAATATTAAACTTTAATCATTGAGTAACGTATTATTGTGAAAGGAATTAGCTAATAATAATTAAGCAAGCAATAATATAAAACACATTAAATAAATTATATTTATTGAATCATTTAAATAACTTTCATTTTACATCTACTTTTTTTCTTAGTTGTCACTTTTCTTTCTATTGCTTGGATTTAGTAATCACCTAATAACTAATTGATCAGTTTAAAAAATTCTTATTTTATATTTTGCTTGAAACTTAAAATTGCACTACTCAAAAATGGCGCGTATTGTTTCAGTAACATTTAAACTAATTTTAGGAAAAATTTAAATATATGTAAATGTGATCGTGAAAATTAAATTCAGGTAGTTACAAATTTTACGTGAATTAAAGTAGTTGTAATCATACTTAAAAAATACATAAATTGTATTTAATAAAATAGCACTGCTGCGGTGCTGCATGGCAAAAAAGTTAAACAAAAACAATAATGAATTACTCGAACAATTAATAATCTGCAGTCACAATCTCAAACACAATGCATGTTATGTGTCTATTGAAAAAATGGAAACAATTATAGTTTATACACACAAAGTGTCCCCTGATAAAGATATATACTTAAAATATATAAATTCTAGTTTATAATATAACACTAAGGTGGCGCCACTAACGTGGACAATTTTGACATTAATGCAGAATAAACCTAAGTAATACGAGGGCTGTCCCAAAAGTATCCGACCTACTTTTATGTCTTCTCCCGGAGAGACTCAGGCGACCTCTGGAGGGCAGGAACGTCACCAGCAACACCTAACCTTCTCGCCAGTAGCACGAGATACCGATAAAATAACATAGTTCCCGCGCACGCGTGTATTCGGTTACATCGACTTATTTTGCGTTCGTCGCAGTTCCCGAAACTGCTCACAGACAAACAAAAAAACCTTCGATTATAAATCGCTCAGGACAATCTGAAAATCATCAATAGTGATGAAAACATTCTTAAAAAGGTTATTACTGCTGATGAAACATGGGTTTATGGTTATGATCCTGAAGCAAAACAACTATCTTCGCAATGGATTATGAGGCCGTTGTGCATCACGAATATGCTCCTACAGGCCACAAAACCAACAAAGAGTACTACGTTCAAGTTCTGAAAAGATTGCGTCATGCTATCAGGAAAAAGCGGTATTTATTAAAACACAGTGTTGCGCAGCTCCGCCAGCCTCTATACATCCCCGATATAGCTCCCTGCGACTTTTGGCTGTTTCCTTGATTAAAAATGCCGTTTAAGGGACATCGAGTGCTTTAATAAGTGGAAATATTCATATGAGCGTCTTGTTCAATCAAATGGGGACTGCTTTGAAGGATGCCTCCCACCGGTTGAGGAAGAATAAATCAAGCGCCGAGAGATCAAAGTAGGTCGGATACTTTTTGGACAGTCTTCGTAGAAGTAGAAACATTGTAGTCGATTCCTACTATACAATATTACTACCAAGATGGACGTTACGACTTTTCACATGAAGGATTTAAATCGAGTGCTTTGTCAATGTAGATTATTTTGACATGTTTATTGACGCAAAAGAGTGACGACTTCTATAAAATATCACTATTTGCGAATGTCTCTTTTACTAGATCCTAAATTAAAATATTAATTGTTACCCTTTAATTGCTGTTAAGTCTACTAGAAACGCAGCAAGATTCGAGCCATTGAGCATGCAGACTTTCACTGTGATTCAAGAAATATTAAGAAGGACAACAATGTTGACAGATGATGTGTGATAAAATTTGTTTTTCTGGTTGTAGAAAAATATAAGAGGATCAATAATGGTTAGAACAGGAATAGGCCAAAGCTGGGACAGTTCTAGGCAAGAATTATATTATCCATTAAAATCTTTATTAGCACAGCAAAATATAACCAAGAAGCGTACATAAATTTATATTTGACATTTAGCTCTTTTTACTCTAGTACAAGAAATGGGCCAACCTTCTGCTAATAATTCCCGTGGGTAATCTTAAGGAGCTTCAAATACTTTGCGTTTTATTTTTTGCTAAATTTTGGCGTATTATGGCATATTGTGAAATAATTTGAAGGAAATTCTATTGGAACGTACAGAGAGCATGTTTAGGAAATTGTAGTTACTGTTCCTTTTTGACTTGAAAATAGAATAGCTTATGCACCAGGGAGAAGGCATCGCGAGTGTAGTAACCACAGAAAGCTCCAGAAACAAAACATAAGGTCAGAGACTTTATTTGTATATCCGTAATTCACCAGGTAATGAAACATCGAGTCTTTTAAAATACCTCATAATGAAATGTTACTCCACCTGGGCAAACATTATGTTCTCTGGCCCAAATTTGTTGAAAAACTTCTGCGCGAGAGGGTCCTGATTCGATATTGTTTCAGTCACATTGGCAATATCGCCATCTATGCGTACTTGAACTCTTTGAAATCGGTCAGGATTTTCCGAGACGCGAACCAGTAATGGACACAAATGTTTCATGTCAGATGAGTATCCGCCAATGATATACTGATGATTCCTATCTACTCCTACTCTGTAAATGCCTCGTGCCATCGGTGATGCTTGACCTGGATATTGAGAACTTTTGAAATAATGAATGTCAAGTCGAATGGGATCTGGATGAACTGTTATCGCTTTTGTTCCTGACCAAACTAATTCTGCAAAAAGAGAGTAAAATTAATTTAATACATGCAAATTTCAGTTTCACAAAAAAATTAGATTGCTACTTTAGAGAAACAAAAATTTCGTCTGCGAAAAGGTCGGAGGTCAAGCAGTAATATCAGTTGCATAACATTATTTCTTTAATAATTAAATATATATATATATATATATATATATATTTAAAACTTTTCCATTGAATAGAGAAATTTATTTTTCTTCTCTAACAATTTTATTATTTAATTGAACAGCTTTTATAAAAAAAAACAAGAACTAAATACACTTTTCATGCTTAATCATTTTTTCCCGAGCCTTCAAAAATATAATGTACTGTTCCATCAGACAGTATTGTTGATTTTGAACACCGCCGCGCTATAGTCAGAGATAAAGATTAAGATAGCCTTAGATTATTTGAAAATTTCAAATCTTTGTGAAATCTATATCAAAATTTTCGATAAATTCGTCGGGATATCCTGTCAAGCGGCATAAAATAAAATCTAATAATTTTTGTTTCAAAGAACGGATGTCCTGTAAAAACCGCTAATATAACTTGAAACTGTCCAAAGATCCTAATTTATGTTATTTTTTTAATCAGTTGTAAATATTTCTTATTGCTTCAATAAGGTTAAAGATGTTGCACAATCGCGTTTATTGGTCTGTTCAGAATTCCATGTGTACAACTTTATTATCATCAATATGTCAGAGTACAATAAATTAATATATTTTTTCTAAGAAGTTAGTAGTAGTTATTAGTGATATTTTAAAAACATGCTACTCTCACAATGAAATCGTAAAAAGGCTTGCGATTTATGACACTATTGTCAGCATGGAAAAATTGTTCGGTATAAAAAATCGCTAAACCAAAAATGTCGTCATCGAATAAAAATAAATGTAACCGTTCATATGCTTGAAAGCAATCTCATCTTAAAATAATTTTAAAAATATGTTTAAAATTTGAATAAAAAATTTCAACATTTGTAATAAGAATTTTCTTGCATTTGATTTCTTCTTTGTTTATTTCAATCACGATTTAGATATGATATTATGAACAGATAGACTTCGCTATTAAGCACAAAAATATCCATAAAATTATTACAAAACCTGATACGAAACACTAAACAAAGAAAAAAGGAAAACAAATTTTCCTCTTGGCTAATGAATTTTAACTCGAATTTCTTATTGCTATCCCCAAAACTATTGTCGATTTAAAAATTTTTGGCTGAGGAAAAAACTACATTTTAGTAAATTTTATTTAGAATCATCAATATTAGGTTTCGCGGATTGGCCTTCAAAATTTTCTTAACAATTACCCACAAAATAAGAATAAAAATTTCCTTTTGGAATTTTAATACGATAGGTCAATCCTGAGGAATAGCATTTCGAGTTTGGTACAGTGGACTCATCAGCGCTACAAGTGAGGATCCGTAGATATGTGCATTTAGTTTACTAGTTACTCGTGGCAACAACCCAAATGCAACTGAACAATGAAACAAAATAAAAACACATTCAGGGGAGTCTTGAATGCCACCCGCTATAAACACTTCTCCTAATAAGAACGAAAGCTTTCGTCAAGATTTCCAGAATTTAATAATGGATCTCTTTTTGTCGATTTTGTAAATAATAATTTTTAAGATTGACGACATTTGCGGTTACTATCACTTCGAGTGGTACGTCTGGAAATGGGACTTCGATTAGTCCCATAAACGAGGCAAATAAAAACGAAAATTCTGGTCCCGAGGTGATCCCTGACAAGATGAAGTACAGATGTACTACGAGAAAGAGATACATCGAAAACACGCTGACCCAAGCACCCACGAATTCCAAAGAGCACTCTCGATAATATTAGGAACGTTTATTTACCCTTGTTTGTTTTTATTTCTTTGTTCTGCATATATCCGAGATGCAGGTGCCACAGTGAGAAATGAAACATTGGCCTTCCTAGGAATTCATACTCCTCACGATGCCACGTGCTAAAATCGATTATTGTGTCTCGACGTAAAGTGTTACTCTCTCGCCAAAATGCACTCTGACTTATGTAAAAGTAAACCGGACAATTATGTGTATATTTTGAGAAAAATTGTAAAGAGAAAAAATATTAATTTTTGAAAAATAGTTAGTTCTGGGGATGTATTTCCGAACCAGCACGAGTTTGCGGACTTTCGAGATAAGCTATAATTGCCATGCGGCTAAGTCGACGAGACGGGATTGGGTAGTAGATTAAGCTAAATCGGTTATCAAAATCTCGATAAATGGTTACGTTCCAGGGGATGCGATTAAGCTCACTATGGGTCAGCAAATTGGTGGGTACCACTGTGTCCGTCCGGTTGGAAAATAAAATGACGCCTTAGGAACAAAATTTAAACCAAACTCGCTTTTCTTTTCTAAGGCCTTGTCAAGGTAATGTTTTTGCCTATCTTAAGTGATTGTTCGTTTATTCCGATAAAAATTACTCAACTTTGGTAAATCCTATCAAAAATGTTATTCAGAACTTTCGGTTCGAAAGTGATATACTTATGAATACTTTTTTCAAAGTTTTGTTGTAAAGTTACAGATCGTTCGTGAGTTGAAGGAACCTCACGCTCCCCTGTTGACTTCCAGAGGAGCCATGACTCAAAATTCTACCTATCTGGCTAAATTGAATGGAATATTGTGAACCTTATCTAACCTTCTTGTGGATTTTAATTCAATTTTATTTAAATAGTAAAGTAAATTTTACTGTCGATTGCGAATTTGTGGCGGTGGACGCCCTGCCTAATTAATTGGTAAATGATAATTTTAGTGACAGTCCATAAGACAATAGCTGGTGACAGTCTGAGGGATGTCCCTACAACATCTCTAGGACATCCGTCATTTGCTGAATTTCTTAAAAAAGATATGAAATCTAGGGTAAAATACTAACTTAATTTTGAAATAAATAATATTGAGGTCCGGAAAAATTTAAATTACAATTCTGAAACCTACAGTCATGGAAAGCTATTATTATAACAAGTTATAAATAATGAACTCGCGGGTATGGAAAGTAAGCGAGTGGCCAGAGTAGTAGGAAGAGTAAGGATATGGTTACTCGCATAGGCAGATGACATAGTGCTGACAGCAAAGAGCGAAGAGGCTTTAAAGGAGATAATGAAGAGGTTGAAAAGATACTTGGACCAAAATAGGTTAGAGCTAAATGCGTGCAAGTCAAATATGATGGGGTTGAGGAAAGGAGATGGAAAAGATAAGGTAGGGTAGTAGAAGTGGAAAGGAAAAGCGGTACAGGAGGTGAAAGACTATAACGGAACTCGACGGAAGTTTGGATTCATATGAATTAAAAATTTTAAATGTGAAGGGGAATCGAAAACAAATTTTCTAAATTAAAATTAAAATAAAATTGGTTTTGTCATAACGACCTTGCGCCTTATTTAAATATGAGGAATTTGGTTAACGAAGATTTAAAGTATCGAGAACGGTTAAATTACCTGAACACTAGAGAACGACAGGCCTAGGTCGTCCTGAAGCTTTCGGCTACTTTCACGGTTCTCAGGTATTCAAATCTTGGCCAACCAAAAACTTTTGATCTTGGCCTCAATCAACTTCTGGACCTCAATTTCATTTACTTCAAAATTGAGTTAGTATTTTACCCTAGAGTTGATTTCTATTTCAGGAAATTCAGCAAATAAAGTTTTTAATGTTCGGCAAATTGCAAATTTAAAAAGTGTGTGGATTTGAAATTCCAAATTAATAGTGGAACTATTATTCACGATTTTCGTTTTTCAATCCTACAATTTTAGTATTAAGTTTCATTTCTGCAACTCAAATGCAAACGTTCAAAAATTTGCAGAATTTTTACCCTTTGGATAGTTAAAATTAATCTTGCAAAGTTGAATAGTTTTGAATTTCAGCCTTTATTATTGAAAATTAATTTAAGGATCAAAGATGTTCTAGAGACGCTCTACGGACATCCCTCAGACTGTTACCAGGTTAAGTCTCATGGCCTGTCCTTGAAATTATCATTTACCAATTAATTAGACAGGGCGTCAAACGCCACAAATTCTCTATCGACGGTGAAATTATTGAGTCCTTAAAAATCAGATTTTTTTCTGGTTCTATCTTAAACAATAATGCAATTCACATATACGAATAATATCTATCAGTGTTTATGTGTACTAAAATAATATTACATTGTATTCAACAATAGAATCCCAAGCTGAGGAAAACCTGACTGTATTGATAAGAAATTTATTTAACACTGTAACACAGGAATATTCCACTCTTTTTATCATTACTCAAATAATATATACTATAGCCGTTATCTCAAACGTTATAGGGGGGCTCGCCTTATCATTCACAGCTATATGAATTTTTATTAGCGAAAGCTTCATCAACAAAAATTTAATTTCAAAATTCGTGAAATCTTGCCACTTTTCAAATAAATCTTTATACGTAATAAATCATCTTCCAAAAGTGGGAAGTATCTCTTTTAGGGATCATTGGACTTAAGAGGTCAATGATTATGTGATTTAAAGCTGCACTCTCTGCTTGATTTTAAACGTATTTCATCACCTTTAGATTTGAATACTGTGATCAAATAGCTCTTAAATTAAATTTTTAAAATTATTTTAGTTTTTAATTATGTACGCATAAAATTTACAACTATTTAACTACATAAATTTAGATTTAATTTCCTAAACACTAGAAATTTATTAGAGTAACGCTTCCAATCAAAGTCGAATACTGAATTTAATGATTGATATTGTAGGGTTAAAAAATAAATGTTCAACGCTCTGAAATTTTGATCACCAACTTTTAATTTTGAACACTTTATCTAAAATTGTTATTTATCCTTGTGGCATAAAAGAAGTGACAAAACTTCAGTTTATATTAGTTTTATTCATATTGCCCATATATGAATATAACTGCTCGAATCTATTTCGGAAAATCTGAAAATTGAGTATAAACGTTTCTATATTTAAAGGATCAAAAAAGGAAATATATGCCTTATTTTTAATTTATTATTTGTAATTTTAGTGCAACAAATGAAAGGCAAGGTATTATGTGATGTTATACATTAAAGAGATTCGATAGATAAGTTAAAGATTGATCAGTTCATCTTGAAAGATAAAATCTGATCACAAACTGATATTGGTGTATGTGAAAAGCAGAATAAGGAAGAAATTAGAAAAGAATAAGGGATTATTATCGGAAAAAAGTGTGGGCAGAAGAAGCGAAAAAAGACTATATGGAGCAAGCGAAAAAATTACAGTTTGAAAGAATAGTGCTGGGTGAAGTATGACATGAGTCAAAAGGTCATGATGAGCAGAAGACGAGTAGAAGTTGGAGGATAAAGATATAGAAGCATACATTGAAAGGCAGAGGAAGGGCAAAGCAGGGGGCAGTGACGCATTAGGTAACGAGGTTTGGATGTACAGTGGCACAGAAACCAAATAGGAAGTTAAAAGAAGTGGTGAAAACAGTACGCAAAGGTGGAGGATTTCCTGAGAAGTGGAGATAGCGTTTAGTAAAACCAATTCTTCAGGAATGAGAAAAAGGAAGAGTTGAAAATTACAGAAGAATAATGTTCTTAAACACATCATTTGGCGTATATACAGTCATGTGGATTGAAAGACCGAAAAAGAAGCAGAAGAACCATTGACAATAGGAATTAAGGAATTAATAGATATTGATATAAAATTTCAAAAGAAACCAGAGACAAGTTAAAGTTGAGAGCTAAAACTTTGGGGGTATTTTACAGGTGCTCAGCCTGAGTTTTCTGAAATTTTCATTGCGGACTTGGAAAAAGAATTGAAACAAATGGTAAAGGAAGGATTAATTGTTTTTCGCGGGGCAGATTTGAGATTTTGGCACACGCCGAGAAGATAGCAATAGTAGCTGAAGAAGAAGATGCTTTGGTGAAAATATAATGAAACAACTAGAAGTATTAGCAGAAATAAAATTGATATGACATGTAACGAATTAAAAGGTTTTGGTTTTAGGGCGAAAGAGTTAAAAAAGCAGATATAATAATGAAAGAAAGTTTTGGGCATACGGGAAAAATTATTAAAAGAATTCTGCAAGAGAAGAATAAGAATGATTGAGGAACTGGTACTAAGCGTTCTTATATGTGGAGTGGAGAAGTTAAGATTCGAAATAATGAGGCTAAAGAATTGCATGGAATAAGATAATAAAATAATTAGATAAAAAAAAGTAACTGAGTAACTAATGAGTAACTAATCTGAAAGATCAGACTTTGACACTTTTATTATCACAAACAAATTAAAATTTTGTGAACATAGAACATTGATCTTTAAAAATGTCTTAATATAAAATGTGGATGGCGCTATGACCGTTGAAATTCAAGGTAACTTTTTAATAGTTTACTTGGTTAGTAGACCGATGTTATCCAGACGCGGAGATTATAGGTATAGTTATTATATTCACCAAGAGGATTAAGGATGATATCCAAGATGAAAAAGAGCGTATAAATGAACCTTAAGAATGTATCATCAAAAAAAGTATTTAACACTGAAACAAAGGAATTTTCCAGTTCTTTTATTATTGAATAAATAATATGTACTATAGCCGTTATTTCAAAAAATATAGATGGGAAGGTTATGTTTCACAGATATTTGCATCTAATTAACGTCAGCTAGACAGCTACAAATTTAGTTCGTAAATTCGTTACGATAAATTCAGAAATTTTCTATACAGGAACGAGTTTAGAGATTATAACGGCGAGCGGAGCCTGTAAATATTAGAAATCTTTTGAAGAGGGGGAAAATAAGCTGGTTAGGGAATGTTGGTAGGAGAATGAGAACAGACGTAGGGCTGAGATGATGGAGGAGGAAAGGAAAAGCTATTTTATAACAAAGGGATTGCAGATCGATGGAGTGAGAGGGATACATTACAGTTGCGCAAGATGGTGAAGAAGAGAGTGAAGGGGGAGGAGGAAGGCAAATGGAAAGATTGTATATAAAATATTGTATATACACATTTAATTTTATAGTTTTACTTTAAAGGGTTCCGACTTATCGTATGGGCTAAAAATGAGATTTAGATGGATCTTGGCAATTCAAGATTATCACCTAGAATAGAATCTTGCGAGCGGGAAAAGAATATAATATCTGATACTTGTAGTAGAATTCCGTCAGCAGAATTCGGATACCACGACAAAGTTTAAAATATATTCGTAAAGAGCAAAAAGATGACCCTATTTTGTAACAATACGTAAAAGCAATAGATAAAGGTGTCAAAAAAAGTAAAAAATCAAAGAAGCTATGCCTACGAAACGCGGGTAAATCCTACTATATATTAAATTTGATGGTCACTCGCTTCCAGCAAAAGGGGGATTAAAATATATATATAAATATATTATATTTTATTTTTTATTTATATTTTCCTTAAGAAGCATGACGACAAAAGCAGCAATAAACAAAATCTGTAATGATCAGGTTCTAAATTATGGGAAGATGGATACGATCATTACAGATCTAGAAACGCCATACTTTTCTCTTTAATTCATTACCCTCAAAGCAGCGTGGTAGAGAGAATTCACTGGGAATTTTCTAGATTTTTTAGAGCTTAAAAAAAAAGAAAAAAAAGAGAAAAAGATTTATATAGAATTAGCAAATTATCACAGAATCAAATCAACCCAAGGCCAATAAAATTAAAATTGGAGCACGAGCAACAGGCAAAAGATCTGCACAAAACAATATCCGACAATGATGCAGAAAGAACAGAAACTTCTGTATCAGGAACTGTGCCAAAGAACGCTACAAGGGGTACCAAATCTTAGAATAGCCAATCGGCAAGGAACACATGTTCGTTTATTTACTTTAATTAATAACTATGACTTCGATATAACTGACGGAAAAGTGGTTCAAACTGAGGCTGTACTTTAACGAAATATTTGATAATAAATACATATGTTATAGAGATGATAGGGTGGGGAGAATAGGCGGGGGCAAGCCGATTACTATCAATACAGAATTAAAACCAAAAGAAGTACATCTAACAAGATTGAAAGGGCTCTGTCCAAATATTAATATCAATGCATCCAAAGTGTCCAAAGAAAAAATCTCGCTAATGATAATAGGTATCTATATTTTACCTCAGATAAAAATAGATGAGTTTATTTTATTTACGGAGGAAATGGCATTGTTAGGGACAATGTAGCCAATAATATTCTTAATTGTAGGTGATTTTAATATAGGCAAATTTAATGACTGTGATAGGGATAATAATTCTAACAATAAAATAAATAGCCTTAGAATACTTGCTAATAACATTGACCTCTTCTAATACAACCACATCAGAAATCAAAATTTAAAATGTCTACACTTAGTTTTTTCAAATACTTAATGTTTAATAAACTTAACAAAAAAGGTGGTTCAAGAGGATGGGTATGATCCTGCACTAACAGTTTATTGGGAATATCAAGCGTAACCTGATACCTCAGTTTCAGGTCAGCCCTGAAGAAGTGAACTGCAATGTTCACGAAACGTCATCAAAATTTGTAGTTTTGTACACGATTGACACCCGAAATATCTTCTTTATCACTTTTCTAAAATATTTAAAATGTAGAACCAACTTGATAAATTAGGAGCACGAATTTGTGCCACTAAGATCAAGTGTAACTAATCTTTTAGAATTTGTGGAATATAGGTCTGATGCGCTAAAGGATAAGGTAAAAGTTGATCTTATATATTTGGACTTTTCAAAAGCGTTAGACAGAGTGAAACATAGAATTTTATTTTAGAAACTACGCAATTTTAACCTGGCGCAAAACTTCTTCACACTTATGGAGAATTTTCTAAATAAAAGGAAACATTTTGTTCAATTTGCGAGCAATTCATTCGAAGGTTATATGCCAAAATCAGGAGTGCCTCAAGAGTATAATTTGGGTCCAAAATACTTTATTATTTATGGAAATAATATTATAGACAAGATTTCAACAAAAATTATTTTATACGCGGATGACGCAAAAGATATATTATATGATAGTTGTTTGACAAAGAAACTACCATTAAACCTGACAAAATGTATGGTCGTAACGTATACTAGAATTACGAATCCGATTATTTATTGCTACCAAATAAATCACGTTCAAATTAATATATCAAAAAGTATATTTGACTTAAAAATTAATTTTAATTTACAATTAAGATTTGTGATTTGTGACTCACGCTGAGATACTCTAAGAGCACAGAAAATTCCTAAGATACTTATTATATGAAGTTGATAGAGTTTATCCAGAAATTGGAAGCAACTACTTAATACTTTATAACATATTTAATATAATGTCTTGGGAAGAGCGAAGGTCAATCTCTTTTTTGCCGTTTTTTTAAACAAAATACTGCATAATAAAATAGATTGTATGTATCTTTTAAATAGACTGAAATTTAGAGTACTTAGTTTGAGTCCAGACTACAAAAACCATTTTATACTTCCGCTGGAAATGTATATAAATCGCCGGTTCAAGAGATGTGTATTGTATGTTTTTTTTTTAAATTATGAAAACAATTTTGATTTGTTTTACTCCTACATTAGTAAACTCAATGATTTAGCAACTAGGTGTATTTAAATAAGGGATCATGAGTAATTTTGCAAAATTTAAAGATAGCATTAGATTCGAAAGAAGACACACACGATTTTTATTTATAACTTCCAATTAGGCTCAAAGAAACCCTGTAACTGGCATTTCAAGCTGTTCAGCTTTAATAAATATGAAGATGAATATCATAGAATTCGCGAAATTAATTAAATTAAGGGAATTTTCGAAATGTATGCCATTCATGAAATTCACGAAATGAATAGAATTCAAGGAATTTCAGAAATTCGCGGAATTCATGGAATTTATGGAATTTATAGCAGTCAAGGAATTTATGGAATTCACGGATTTTGTGTAATTAAAGGGATTTGTGGAATTAAAGGGATTCACTAAAATCACGGAATTCAAGAAAATCTACGCAATTGCGGAAGACAGAAAATCCACTGCAATCACGGAATTCACTGGACTTGCTGAATTCAAGCAATTCATCGAATTTAAGGAATTCACTAAATTCGCGGAATTCATGGAATTCATAATATTCATGGAATTTTCGAAATTGCCTCCAATCACGGATTTTACGGAACACAAGGAGTTTACGGGATTCATGCTCGGCCCGAAATTCACAAAATGCATGTAATTCGCGGAATATAATTAATTCGAAGACATCATGGAAATAAAGGTATTTACGAAATTTAGAGAATTTACATAATTCAGCTAATTTAAGTAATAAAAAGAATTCGCGGAATTCGTGCAATTTGCGGAATTCGTGGAATTTGCGGAATTCGTGGAATTCACGGAATTCAAGGAATTTACGAAATTTATGAGTTTTCTAGCATTCATTGAATCGAGAAAAGTTATTTTAGTTTCACGGAAGTGTCCACGAAGTCCGTACATTCCATGAATTCCGTGAATTCTATTATTTACGTGAATACCGGGAATATCATGAATTCTCGAATTCCATAAACTTCACGAAGTCCATTAATTCCTTGCATTTCTTGTATGTTACGAATACCCTGAGTTTCGTGATTTCTTTGGATTCCGTAAATTTGTTGAATTCAGTTAATTCCGGGCGTTACATGAATTCCATGATCTCTTAAAATTCTATAAATTCTGTGAATTCCAAGAAATGCTTGTATAAGTGCTTATATGTAATTAAATATTATTGTATTGTATTCACCATTAGAATTAAGGATGACTGCGAGGACGAAAAATAGTGTGTAAACTCCCATAATTTTTTCCAAGCTGAGGAAAACCTGACTGTATTGATACCAAATTTATTTTAAACTGTAACAAAGGAATAATCCACTGTTTTTATCATGAATTAAATAATTTATGCGACATCCGTTATCTTAAACGTTACAGGGGAGCTAGCCTTATCTTTCAGAGAAATTTCATGATCTTTTGATTTGAATATTGTGATTAATCAGCTCTTAAATTTAAAATTTTTAATTATTTTAGTTTTTAATTATGTGCGCTTAAATTTAAAACTATTTACCTATATAAATTTAAATTTACTTTCACGAAAACTATAAATGAATTAGAGTAACGATTTCGTTTATATTCCAATACTGAATTTTAAGATTGATATTGTTAATACAATTACTACTATAATTACTCACAGATATTTTCATATAATTAGCGTCAGCTAGACGGCTAAAAATTTAGTTACGAAATTCGTTTCGATACATTTAGGAATTTTCCATATAAAATTTCTCACAATGTATATCTTCTTCCGAAAGTGGAGTCTTCTTTTCTTTTAAAAATAGCCTATTTAAAAGGCGAAATATTCCGTACATTAAAGTAGCAATCTCTGCATGAATTTAATTTTATTCAATCAAGTTACGATTTAAATGTTGTCAATTGGTAAACTCTTTAATTTCAAATTTCACAAGTTTTAAAAATTTTTATTTAAAATTAGTTAATTAGTTAATTTTCAATAATGAGCGCCTAAATTTAACACTATTCAACTCTGAAAGATTATATTTAATTGTCTAAACAGAGAAAATTTTGCAAATTTTTTAACGAGAGCATTTCAGTTGCAGAAATGAAACCTAATATTGAAATTTTAGGGCTCAAAAGTAAAAAAACTGTGAAGAGTAGTTCAACTATTGATTTGGAAATTTAAATCCACACTCTTTTTAAATTTTAAATGGGCCAGACATTGAAACCTTTATTTTCTGAATTTGTTCAAATATGAATAAAGGCTAGGGTAAAATACGATCTCAATTTTGAAATAAATGAAATTGAGATCCGGAAAAATTGAAATTACAATTCTGAAAGCTACCTCAACTCAACCATGCTGCAAAATACGGGCAATGTCCCAAAAGCGATCAGTAGGTCGATAGGTCGTGGTACATGTTTCACTAGGAAGAGTATGAAAACCTCAATAAATAAAAATAGGCGAGACAAAGATAGACTAATTCAAGCAACATACATACCGAACCAACTTAATTTATAAGTAATGAACTCGCGGATATGGTCCCTTGCGTATGAAGATGACATGGTGCTAATAGAAAAGAGCGAAGAAGCTTAAAAGGAGATGATGAAAAGGTTGAGAAGATAGTTGGACACAAATAGGTTAGAGTTAAATGCGTACAAGTCGTAGGTTATGGCGTTCAAGAGAGCAGGTGGGAAAGATAAGCGAGGGGAGTGGAAGTGGAAGGGAAAGCGTTACAAGAGGTGAAACAGTTTATGTACCTGGGCTTCCTGTTTCGGAGAAATGAAGGAGTGGATAGTCATGTAAAAGAGAGAATGAGAAGGGAAAATTAGTAGATGAGGCAGGTGTGGGGTCTGGGAAAGTGGTTGTTTTCTAATAATTTTGTAAGCAGAATTAAAAGTTTGATTCGGTAGTAATAAGTGTCTTATTTCACGAAGTGGAGGTGTGGGAGTGGAAGCTCAGTGAGGAGTTGAATAGGATTGAGGAAAGTTATGTAAAGTGGACACTGGGGTTAGCAAGGAGTACACCCTACTATATTGTGCGGATTAAGACAGGAAGAACGACTTGAGGGATTATAAAGGGAAGCCGAGCCTGTAAATATGAGGAGAAATCTTTCGAAGAGGGGGGAAATAAGATGGTTCGGCAGTGTTGATAGGAGAATGAGAACATACGTAGGGGTGTGAGGATGAAGGTGAAAAGGGACAGGTATTTTATAACAAAACGATTGCAGATGGATGAAGTGAGAAGGATACATGAGGAAGGAAGAAGGGCATATGAGTTGGTTATAACAAACAGCATGGAGGGAGAGAAGGAAGAAGGGGAGGAGAGAACAAAATAGTCAACAAGAGAGGAACTTATAGCCAAAGTGAGACGTGGTTGCATGGGGTGCTTTAAAAGGTTCGGACTTTCTGGATAGAAGAGGATGTGTGAATTGTGCGGGAAGGGGTATGCAAAAGCAGAAAACTGGTTGGAGTAGTGTGAAGAGATGGAAAGGAGTGGGATCAGCATGGAGGTATTGTTGTATGGTTTTTCCATGGGTGAAGGGGATGTTGGTGAAGGGATCTCGCATCGCGGGAAATAAATTGCAAAGTGATAATAGTTCCTTAATAATGAGAGAGGCGCTTTTGATGTTTCCTTCTTTTTCCTTCTTCTTTCTTTTAATTGCCATATGTCTGCCTCTAATGAGTCCATTTGCATTATTATTTAAAAACACATTTCTCTTATTGCAATAGTTTTTGTGGAAGTATTTTTCCACAAACTGATGAATATGCGTACTACTGAGTCCTTAAAAATAAGATTTGTAGGTTCTATCTCAAACAATAATGCAAAGCACATACTTCAAAATTACTCATGAAACACAGAATTTAAACAGTTTTCGAACAGTTTAAAAATTTGTTTATATATAATGTAGATTACGCTATCATGTTTCAAATTTAAAGCTAGGTCTTAATAGATCACCCGGTTTGGGCTTGGATAATATTCATCAGTACTTATATGTAATAAATAATATTGTATTGTATTCACCAAAAGAATTAAGGATGAATGCGAGGACGAAAAATAGTGTGTAAGCTCCCATAGTTTTTACGAAACTGAGGAAATCCTGATTACTGTATTGATACAAAATTTATTTAACACTGTACAAAAGGAATATATTCCACTGCTTTTATTATGAATTAAATAATATATACAATAGCCGTTATCACAAATGTTATAGGGGGGCTAGCCTTATATTTCAGAGATATTTCATCATCTTTTAATTTGAATATTATGATAAATCAGCTATTAAACTAAATTTTTTAAATTATTTTATTCTTTAATTATGTGCGCCTAAATTTAACACGATTTAACTATATATTCACTCATATTCCAATACTAAGTTTAAGATTGATATTGTAGGTTTACAAAATAAATATTCAACGCTTTGCTGTTTTCATCACCATCATTTAAGGAAAACGTTAAACTGATCTTTCAGTTTTAGGTAGTTCAATTTTAAACACTTTTTCTAGAATTGTTATTTATCCTTGTGGCCTAAAACAATTGACAAAACTGCAGTTCAAATTATTTTTGTTCATGTTGCCCATACATGAATATAAATACTCGAATCTATTTGAGAAAGTTTAAAAATTGAACGGAAAAGCATGACAGGAGTCAAAAGGCCAAGATGAGTAGAATGCGAAAAGAAGTTGAAGGATGAAGATATAGAAGTAAAAAGCAATACAAAATTAATATTAAAGTATTAGTAAAAAAGAAGAACGTAAGCCATTCATCTCCGAAGAGTCGTGGGATCGGTACCTCTAGAGAAAAAAGTTCTCTAAGTACTTTAGGCTGTTGCTCTTGGTGGTTCGGAACCTACCTTAAACTGTAGGTCCCCCTCCCACCACCAAGTAAGTGTGTGGGAGGTGTGTTAGGGAATAGGAAGAAGGTGCAAGAAAAATGTAAATCCTTAGGGGGCACATTAGAAGATTCTAACTAACTAACTAGTAAAAAAGAATTGGAAATTTCTTGCTTCCTATCAATCGAATTTTATATTAAGATTTTGTGAACATAGACCATAGAATTTAACAAATGTCTTAATATAGAATGTGGCTGGCGCTATGACTGTTCACATTCATGGTAAATTTTTAATAATTTCCTTGGTTAGTAGACCCATTCTATTCAGCAATAGATGTTATACATATAGTTATTATATTCACGAATAGGATTAAGGATGATTGTCACGTTGGAAAAGAGATTATAAACGACCCTCATTTTTTCCGAGCAGAAAACAAGCTAAATGATGTATCATTAAAAAATGTATTTAACACTGAAACAAAGGAATTTTCCAGTTCTTTTATTATTGAATAAATAGTATGTACTGTAGCCGTTATTTAAAAAAAAATGATGGAAAGGGTATCATTATAAATTAGATTTGGAAGGTGCTGCCACACTTCCAACCCTAAATAATTATTTGAATAAGGTCCCGACGAGACCAATAATCAGAAAAATGGTCCCCACCATCCCCCAACATACGGGCAATAACCCAAAAGCAATTAGTAGATCGATAGGTCGTGGTAGAGGTTTCACTAGAAGAAACATAAAAGCCTCAATAAATAAAATTAGATGAGACAAAGACAGACTAACTCTAGCAACATATATACTGAACTAAATCAAGTTATAAAGAATGAACTTGCGGACAACTCGCTAGCAAAGAGCTAAGAGGCATAAAAGGCTGTGCCTGTGCTTCCTGTTTCAGAGGAAGGAAGGAGTGGATATTCATATAAAGAGAGAGTGGGAAGGGTATATGTGATGATGAGGCAGATGTGGGGAATGGGAAAGGGGTTGTTTGCAGACGATTTCATAAGAAGAATGAGATAGTTTGATTCGCTAGTAATGAATGTCTTATTTTACGGAGTGGAGGTGTGGGGGTGAACGCTAAATGAGGAGGTGAGTGGGATAGAGGAGAGTTATGTGCAGTGGACACTGAGGTTAGCAAGGAGTTCGCCTAACAATATTGTCAAAATTAAGACAGAAAGAAGGAGATTATGGATTATAGCGGGGAGCCGAGCGAGTAAATATGGGTAGAAATCCTTTGAAAAGGGGGGAAGTAAGCTGCTTAGGGAGGTTTGGTGGAAGAATAAGAAAAGACGTAGGAGTGGGAGGATGCAGGAGAAAAGGGAAAGGTATTTTATAACAAATAATTACAGATGGATGAAGTGTGAAGGATACATGAGGAAGAAAGGAGGGAAAGCAGCATGGAGAGAGACAAGGAAGCAGGGGAGGAGAATATTAGAGAGTCAAGGTTTAACGGGAACTTTCTGGAGAGAAGAGGGTGTGTTAATTGTGCGGCAAGAGGGATGCAAAAGTGGAGAAGTGGTTGGAGGAGTGTAAAGAGGTGGAAAGGAGCGAGATAGCATTGAGGTATTGTTGTATAAAAGAGGTGACAAAAGGGTAGTTCCATGGGTGAAGGGGGTGTTGAGTGATATCAAGAAGAAGAGAAGGAAGGAGGAGGAATGGAGAAGGAAAGATTGTATATTGTAAATTCATGTGCCTATATACTTTAAGGAAGATGACGACAACAGCAGCAATAAACAAACTCTGTAATGAACAGATTCTCAAATATGGGAAGCCAGATAAGATCATTACAGATCTATGAACGCCATACTTTTCTCTTTAATTCATTACCCTCAATTAAATTCTTTAAAAATTGTTAAATGAATCAGATAAGGCTAATAAAATCTTAGCGATATTTTCACAAATTTGTGATGGACCTTGCATTTAAAAAAGGAAGGCCACATCGGGGATAGCTTTTTATGTGACTCAACGGAATGAGAATAAAGCTGTATTTGCCGGAGCATACTTAAGATTTAAATGAATATAGGAATAATTATTAAACACTAATACTTCTTTACAAAAACTTCTCGCATCCCGGGAAAGAAATTACAAGTCAGCAAAAAAAAACATAAAACCTATTTCGCGATGTAAACAATCTAGATTAGTATATATTCTCAGAAGCATTCTAAGGGAACAGAAGAGGCCGAAAAAAGCAGGCAATTGGCAATAGGAATTAAGAAATTACTAGATATTAATAGAAAATCACAAAGATACGAGAGATAAGTTAAAGGTGTGAGCTAAAACTTTAGGGGAATTTTACAGATGCTTAGCCTGATTTTGCTGTTATTCTAATTGCGGACTTGGAAAAAGAATCAAAACAAAAGTTACAGGAAGGATTAATATTATTATAGTAGCTGAAGAAGAAGAGGTTTTAGTTAAAATAGGATGAAAAGACTAAAAGGATTAGCAGAAATAAATTAATTTATCATTTAGCGAATTGACATGTTTTGGCTTTTGGGCGAAAAAGTTGAAAAAACCGATATAGTGATGAAAAAAAGTTAGGGGCATAGGGGAAAAATAATTTAAAAAAGTTTTGAAGAGAAGAACGAAAATGTTTGAGTCATTGGTATTAAGTTTTTTTAGAGAAAATCGGAGGATATGTATGTTTCTGATAAAAAAAAAACAGAAGCCCCCAAAAAAGTTCCATACGGGAGAGATAAGATTATAGTATCGGTATGTATTTTCGGCTGCTGAATACAAATCTGACCTTTGTTTTCCACGTCTACGTCCGGGTTTTTACGTACGATTCCCTAAAAAATCAGCTTTTCTGGATATAAATTACGCCTGGTCTAAATTTTTTTAGAAGCAGTTACGATCATAATATCTTTATGTACTCTTGCGCGCTAAATACAGATCTGGTATTATTTTTCCTGCATTGCGTCAGGGTTTCTTATAGAGGCAGAAAATTCCGTAGACAATCAGCTTTGTCCTGCAAGAAATAAATTAAGTTTTGAAATCATCTGGAAGCACAATAGAATATGATATATTTATGAATTTTAGTGCCGCGAAATTTACTGATTTTCAAATTCAAATGCTAAGTTGTGAAATTATTTACATTTGATAGCCTAAGAGCAACATTTTTTTTTACAATGGTTAAATTTTGAACTTTTATCCAAGAAATGGTAGACATTTCAGGTTAAAGTTAATTTTATTAATTATATTTGTAATCATCCTGACTTTTTTATTTCATAAGACAACAAGTTTAAATACTCATTTTGCAAAAATAAAACTAGACTGTTCCACATTTATCTTGGATTTGAAAATTATTGACATAAATTTATAAATATTAATCTATACAATCTAAATAATGATATTGCAAATCCAAATAATATTTCGAATTTTAAAATCCAAGATGATTAAGGCTAAAGAAAAGATTGAAAGTATTATTTTTCAAGTATTAGTTTTATTTTTCGTACAATTTCGAAGGGTTTGAATGAATCCTGGATAATTTCATATGCTATAAATTAAAAATTATTTCCTTTCGCACTTCTCGAAATAAACTTCAACAAACTTAAATTATTTTTTGACCGTATCGTGTCTTAGATGCTCTACTTTATAATTCCCAAAAATTGTGAGGCGGTGACCTACTGGAGCATCACGCACTTCTTCTTTGGTCATCAATGAAATCGTGCCACTTTGAATGTTTATTTTTGCCCGTCTTTTACTGGAAACATCAAGTGTATAAAGTCCAGCAATAGTATTGAAACTCGTCAACATTGCAAATATGTATCCATCGGAGGTTGTTAAAACAATTTGTTCTTCAATCGGAATAGGTCCATAGGAATCGCGTCCTAGTTTCAGTTCAATTGGTTTGTCTGCAGGAAAAATGTATTTTTGAAGTTTGAATATCCGGTACGGATTCGAAAAAGGAACAAGCCGAATAAATCTTAGTTCTTCAATTCCACATCCTTGCCTATCAGCAGAAGGAAGCCTTACAGCAGAAGCTGAGAACCTGCCAGGAGGCGACCTGGACCTGTCACCAAGATTCGTATCTGCATGGGTTCGGTCGGAAGAAGGAGAAGAAACAGAAGGTTCGCCTCGAGAAACATGAAGAATAGGATCGCCATTAGGTAAGCAATCAAACTGTGAACTTAAATCTGCAATTGGAAAGCAAGGATTTAATTTTGTGTTTAGGCGACTGGACAGTTAAGTTGTAGCCAGTAACCCCTAAGGTACTCCTAAGTTTTCTATTATTTCTGAATAGAAAAACCACCTATGTCTTGTTAAGCCCCAATCTTGTATTTGATACTAAGGCTTTCATTAGTCTCTGATAAATAGCTAAATTAGCATGATCTTTGCATGCGAAAAGTACAACTATGATATCTGTCGAAATAAAATTCTTGCAGAAAGTAATCATAAACTACTTGATATATTTGTTAAATTATTGATAGACTATATATCGAGAACAACGAACCACTAACAGCATATTTTAAAAATAATCCTTGATAGTTATATTAAAATGAAATTTTCAAAATAAAATGGAAAAAACTAATTTTCAGTTCCAAAAATTAATATTCAACCAGAAGGAAGTTCAACGTAAATACGAATAACAGAAAAAAGTTTACAAATAATGAGAAAAACACAAAATTCTCATAATTAAGGAATTAGATATTTCCACTAATTTCGATACTAGCCGCTGATAGTGGAAGTAAATTATTAAACTATAATATTCACCAATCAAATAAACCATAATTGCTGAGATGATGACCAGTGTATAAACCGCTCTCATTTTTCTCAAGTCAAGGGAATACTGACTAAATACTAATGAAGAATTTATTCAACAATGTCACAAAGGAATATTATCGTGCTGCGTAATAGTCCATTTAATACAATCTATAGCCGTTATTACAGAAATTGTAGGCGTCAAGCTTATCTTTGAGATATTTACATGTCATTACAGCCAGATACAAGCATAAACTTTTGATTGATAAGTTCCACTAAGGAGAGTAATGAATTCGATAAAATCTTTATGTTTTTAAAAACTTTCCAAGTGATAAATCTTCTTTCCTTAGCGTGATAGAAAGAGATATTTGGGTTTAAAACATTCCAGCTGAAATATTTTTATACTGATTTGGATGTTTATTTTATCAAATTTAGGCTGAGAACATCCTAAAGAGATTTTTTAAAGACAATTAAAAAAATATTTCGCTAATTTGTTGTTTAAGTTGAAGAATGGCAAGAAATATTACTGTGGAGTTTCAGTACTGAAATGAATTATTTATCCTGTTTAATTACATAGATCCTTTTGATGCAAGTTTGTTTTTCTCAAAAATAAATTTTAATAAGATAGTTTTTTTTTTAAACCCTTTTCCGAATTAACACCGGTACATCCAGTTTTTTAGTTAAATGACTACGTTCGTGCGAAAAACGTTATGCTCATTCTAGTGAATCGAACTGAAAGTTCCCGTAAATGGTACAGTAAACATGAATCAGATGGAACAGCCTTTCTCATACTGCTCGTGATAGAATGAGCCTGCTGCTGGCAAACAGGGATTTTGTTCAGTAGACTAAAAGATGGACGTTGTAGCCTTGATACATCCCACTCAGCTCGAACATAAGTAATTGATAATTTGTTCGCTTTACTTTTTCATTTGCCGTAATATTACCATCGGCTCGAGCTGCGAATTCAATGAGTTAAATTAACCGCGTCTTTCGATCTTGGGAAACAATATCAGGCTTTGTAGAACGGTCGTAGAACTACTCATACGTTGAGTAGTGGGGAATGAAAAGTTCCACTAGATCTTACACTGATCTTTCTCCACATCGGAATCGATTTTCTTTGGGGCGTATGGCACGACGGTCATTAGAACAATACTATAGTAGTGCTGAATATGGTAACATAACACTTTTGGAACCGCATTGTGCTTTGAGCATCTACTGAGAACATGTCAAACTGCCCTCAGTCTGCGACCACAATCCACTCAATCGCATAACCTACTGCTGCCCTAAATAATAGACGCATTCTTTTAATGCAATCAAGTGTTCTGATAAGAGCGTGTGCATAATTTGACATAATAGGCAAATTTTTGTTTTTATCTCATCATTCACGAAATGGGTGATAGTTCAGTGCAGATGCGGGACCTACAGCTAAAGGTGGTATACGAAGCACCAAAAGCTCGTTAAAGGTACAAAGAAAAATTTCCAGAGGTAGCGGCTCAGGGATCGAACAGCGGACCTATATTGTGTGGTCCGAGTGCCTAACCAACTAAGCTGCCTCACTAGTTTCTAATTATCTTTGCACGAATGTCTCTATTTCAGCAGGTGTACGGCACGTATTTTGTTGCTATACTCGAATGCCGAACGCACGAGCCATAAAGTAACGAGCGTTCCACATAATTCCACAAGAGCGAGTGGAATATGCTCTCCTATACACCCATCCTTGTCAAGAACCATGCGCATTGGGCAGCAAATTATAATCAATACCTCTCTTTGTACTCTTGGAGAACTCTTTCATTTTTGTTTCTCGACCCCGCTTTCTGCTCTTCTTCTTTTCTCATCTTTCTTTTTATAAAACAAACAGAAAAAAATTTTGTGGGTTTTTTGCGCTTCCAAGCTCTTTTCTTCTCAACATGCATTGGATCCTGAAGCATCAGCCTGACAACATCATTTACCGTCGTCTACTATGCACCGCGATACTGCGGACCCCCTTACGTCTTGCGGGCAATCCCGAGCTATGCACTGATTTATACTCGATGCTTTCTTCTTCAGTTTTAATAAAGTTGTTTACCTATTCCTGTCTCCTTATATCCCGCTGGCCACCGCTTTATCCCGCTTATATCCCGCTACCGCGCATATACACAGTCGAGTGCTCAAAGGACCCCTCACTGTCAGAAAGTCCACAGAGTCCGGTACACGCACATAAACGAATACTAAACGGACACCTCTCAGCCTCTCTCCACCTCCTCCCCCACTAAACACGTTACGCTAACAAGATTACCTATTTAAAATAACCGATTCTTAAGTTATATTAGTATTTGTTAAGTAATTATTGGTATTAGAAAAAATTGGATTTCAACGAACAGTTAAAATTTTTGATAATTATTGATTATTTTTTTAGTGTTTAACCTCTGATCGGTTTTTTTAAAGAATATAAAAATGTAACGCTCGTTTGTTTTCTCTTTGAAATAGGAAAGAGAAATTAAGCTAATCGAAATATATCAAACTTAACTTTGAAAAGATTAGCGGTTCCTCGTAGTTATATAAATCGCTTCCAAATGGTTGATCAGTTCATATCAGAAGAGGTTGAAAAATGCGGTTCTATCTCGATGAAAGGGGATTAGGCTCTGAACATTTTGGAACCACAAAGGAGCCAGCCCCTTTTTTGCCTCTTACGTAGTGGTGCTCAAGCATTAGAAAACCTTCTTCTTTGTTCAAAAGGTAATTCATAACAACATATAATAAAAAATGCAAATAGAAATAATATAATTGGGTTTTCAAGAATCTTAAAAAGTTTTCCAGACAAATAAAAATCCTAACCTCTCAATCCTAGTCCGGAAAAATTAAAGGTTTTTGAACGAAAGAATCTACTTACATTCACTTTCTTCTAAACCGTCTCCCTGATCAAATAGCTTTTGTTTACACGCACCAAGCGTATTGTTTGGTTCTTCATCACACTCTTTCGTGTACATAGGAAGATCCTCTTGAGTTTCCTGATTTTGAAAGATAAATCTTTTAAAACTTTTTCTTTAAAATTATGTCATACCGGCTTCAATAACTGATGGAATTTCTTCACACATTTCAGTTTTGGCCTTAACTGCGGTATTAAAAGAGAAACATCAGCGCACCTTGGTTCCTCTAGGTTTTCGCATTTCGCGTGCTCGCTATTACGCGCTTCGCGAGCTAATACTCTCTTAGTAAGGTTAATCGCTATGACATGCTTTTGGTTCAATTACGTCAGTTTTACATAAAGAGAAAAACTAATTTACTTAAGGTTCTATCGACCTTAAGGAACTTTTTCACTGTTTGTAAGTAGTTTTTCTAACCGGTGAAAATCTAATTACTGCAATTAAATTTGAATCGAAGTTATAAAAATTGGTCTACCTCAACTCAGTCCTTGGGAGGAGGGAGCTTCTTGCCTAGCCAAAAATCAAATGTTGGAGGGAGACGCGAAATAAAGGGAGTAGTATTATATAAAAAAGGGGGTACACTCGCAAATCAATAAAATGTATAAAGTGTGAAAATAGTAGGAGACCATAGCACATGACTAGGTTGCGCGCGCAACACATTTCTTCTCTTCTGAATCTGAAAACTCGAAGGTGCACGATTGCCGGTCGGCAAAATTCGGCGGTTCTATTTATGTTTCGATCCACTTTGAAATAAAATCAAGAAATTGAGATTTTGATATTTCCAGCTTTCGATGCTTCGATTTTGAGGTT